>KZ808671.1:128874-138911 GCA_000696205.2 Oncopeltus fasciatus | reverse complement strand
AAAACTGATATAGCCATTCTAAATATATATATATGTATGTATATGTAATATATTCATGAATTTTAAGACATTTTTTTAAGAGGCTTAAAATATCCCATATCCTTTTAAATTTTCCTCATAACCAATAAATATTCTTGTTGCTAAATGACAATAATTGTTGTTAGAATTATTGTCATTTATTTTTGTCCTTTTGCCTTCCATCAAGAATTGGAAAAAGAAAGTCATATTCTGAATAATTGCTTCACTTAAAGAATTTTTTATCTTCAGTTGTTTCAGGTAAGCATAAACTTAGTTAATATCAAATTATTCTGAGCTTGCTCCTGGAAAATTATAATCTATCTTGTTTTTAATTTAACTAGTTTGAATTGAACTGATTACATAAGTTTCCATGTTTATTGCCTTAGCATATATGAGCTTATATAGATTTATAACATAATCTTACTTCGTGCTGCTTTGACAAAGATTTGATTTCCCCTTTACATGAAAATTGTATGGGTAGTCTAAGGAAAAAAAAATTGTAATAAACTTTAAATGATATCTTTAATATTCAACAATGTATTCACTTCCTTATTATTTCTTCAAGCCATTATTTGTGTGGAACATTACTGCTTTAGGAAGAGAGGATTATCATAAATTTGGTCTTGATAGTTTAAGAATTAAAAACTAATTAATAACCTTTTTCTTTTAATTAATAAATCTTCATTTATTACATTCATACATACATGTTATTAACATCTTGTAATTTGATGACATAGAGAAATATAAAAAAGAAAAAAAATTATTAAAAAAAAACAACAATTAAATAAATAAGTAAACATCATTGTGCAGGGAGAAGGGGCCCATCGACTCCACTCCTAATAAGTTTCGGCATAAAGACCCAGGAGGTCACGAGGCCATCTCCATTTGAGTTGCCGGGGAAGATTGTAAGGATTGGAGTCTGACGACAGGCATTGGGCATGTGGATTAGGATGTAATTGGAGTTTACTATGGAAGAGCTTGAAGCGGGTGGAGATAAGATCTTGGGCGAAAGGAATATTAGCCGTAATGAAGGGAAGAGTTGGACACATAATATGGAGCGTTAGCAACTATTCTGAGCATTTTGGACTGAAAGGTTTGTATTTGTTGGATATTAGAAGTCTTTGCGGCACCCCACAGTTCTTGACCATAGGTCCAGATTGGTCATATTATGGTCCTGTATATGGTTTTTTTTTTTTTCTATTGTGAGCAATTAGTAACCAAAAAAAAAAAAGTTTTTATTTTTATTTTAGCAAAAATTGTATTTATTTTATTTTTAATTGAGCCAAAGTTTGGCTAAAATAAAAACTTTTTGGGTTACAAATTAGTTTTTAATTCTTCAACTACCAATACCAAATTCCTGATAATCCTCTCTTCATAAAACCTGACGGTCAACAAATTTACCTCTAAATTACTACTTTAGTCTTGACAACTAACCAACTTAAAAACATCATTTTTTATTTACCTTTAACTTTCATTTGGGGAAATCTCCTCTTCAGAAATAAAAATTATTTGGATGACATAAACAAGGGATTTTTGTCAAAATAATTGATTTTTCCTAGCATTAAGACCAAGCTGCTGCTTCTCTTCAATGGAAAAGCATGAGGAATCCCTCATGTGCAGGGATCCTTACAGGATAATTTTTCACAATATTTAAATTTATTGTTATTATTATTCAAGAAGTTGCTTAAATATTCTGTGTTTGTAAGGATATTTCTCCCATCAAATTTTGATAAGTTATTATTAAAATGATTTGATATGTTATTATCAAAATTATTTGATATAAATTTTTGATAGCAGTTATTTTTTAATAATTTTTGTTTATAGAGCCCATTTTATTATTCATTAATAAATTTTTTAATAAAAGGAAGTATTATAAGAGTTATGGTTGATTTAAAATATTAGCATTTATCAGCTAGTGAACTTCTATATAAAAAATTACTTTTTATCTCTAGAACAAATAATATATCTTCAATCCTCATGCTTCTTTAAAATGAAAAAATGTTCATATTATCTTTGCCCACCGCTGAGAAAGCTGAACCATCTCAATAAGTGAGTTAATGTTCTATTCAAAGTGGTATACGTGCTCAACCAAGATCTTTAACGTCATATATTGACTTATTTCACAGTCTAATGAATATATGGTCACATACCATACATCTATTTTGAAATTTTCATTTCCAAATAAGGCAATCACAAAAGTTTACAGACAAACAATCATCTATCTTCTTCCAAAACGTCAATATTCACACAAAACAACATTTACTATACAATTTGAACAAAACTTGAATTTCACCTCTCAAATTTTTTTTTCCCTGTTTTGTTTTGACCTGCATAACTTTTGTTGCAAGTCTTTTTATTTTGAGTGGTGAACTTCTCATTTGCAACTATTTCTTTTCATTTACTTTAAATTGATTTTGTTAATTATATTAAATAGTATTTTTCATTTAAATACGTTTTTATTGTGAACTCTCACTTCTTTTTTTAATTGCTCCCTCACAAAATGATGATCCCAAAAATTTTCAAAATTCTAGTGGATGAGAATGTGTCTAATGCAGCAAATGAGGGGGAAAAAACACGAATTCATTGAAAAAAAAAAAAAAAAATGCTCAAAGAAGTTTCACTGGGACCGCTAAATTGAATCTCACAGTTTTAGATGGACAAACTGATGTTATAGTCCTGTCAGTTCAAAATCTTATTCGCAACTGGTAAGGTAAGTGGTAGCATAATGCAATTCCAGCTTACCATATGAAATTAGGATATAACCATACTCAAACTTTATTGTTAAAAAGCCTAGTGAAAACCCAATAGGGCCCTTAAAAAAACTCTCCTCAGTGTTTTTTTTTAGGAATCTATTCTATGTCGACCCTGTCATTAACTAGATTGTCTTGTATGTTAATGTGTACAGTTTTGGATAGTAGTTTTTATTCATAAGGATCATCTGAAACAATAGTAAAGTTCTCATTATCAATTGTGTGCCCGTCATCTATTTTGTGAAGGCAGTTTATATCTGTTTTGTGTTAATGTCGTTTTTCTTTTATGTTTGTATTCTATGGGAAATAGGGATTTTGGTTTTGTTCTGACTGCAATATGATCTATGACATAATGGAGAGGAACAAGAGATTCTATAAAAGATATTGGTTCTATTATGAAGGGGTATGAGGTCTTTGAGGAGGGTGTAGAAAAATTTAAGTTCATTATTCGTGGAAATTTGATAAACATTTTGACTAAACCACAATTGCCTCTTAATCAATCATATATCTCCACTGACAACTTCCACCAGCTCACATCCGATACTCAGACGCCAACTTAATTTTACATTTTGGAAATGAATTTACACCAAAAACTGAATCCCTTCTCCCAGCCTAATATTCGGAGAGGACGAAGAGTGAAGTTACCAATGTGCATAAACTACTTTGTATTTAGAGGGAGTGATGTCATGAAAAATTACCGATATAATCTTCCGTCTTCCCCGAACTCTCCTTTCATTTTACAAATAATGGACCCAATATGAGATTTATTCTGTTTTATACAATATTTTATAAGTAAAGCAGTCACTGGGGGAATTTCATCCCTCCTTTCCTTAACCAAGACATATAGAACTAATCAATTCATTAAAAGACTGTATATTCTTTTGTGCTGACTCACATGCAGAAAGGAAAAAAAAAACTGATATAGCCATTCTAAATCTATTTTAGTCGTCATTTTATCATAAATCTACCCATTAAGTTATTTTTATTGATAATAAATTATCCTTATTCTATAAATTAAACAAAAATAAGCAAGGGGAAATAAATTACATAATATAATAGATTTAATTTACTTCCCCATACTTGTTTAATTTCTATACAAATCCCTATACATTTGGAATTTTAGTGTAATAACACGATGACTGGTCTCTGTATTTTCAGCCCTGAAGATGGCTTCCATTGCAAGCTGAAGTGTTGGCATTAAAGAAAAAATTCTTGTGATTTTTTTCAGAAAAGGCTTTTCATCTAAAATCCTTCCAGACTAGGCCTCAAATTTTAATCTATTCAACTGTCAACAATTACCTCCTTTCCTTTTAAGAGTTCCTTAACCTGGAACTACCACAAACTACAGTTATTACTCCCAAAGAGCATAATGCAGCTTGCCATATTACAATCTATCTTTCTTCAATTTTATCTTCTACACACAAAAGAAATGAAGTTACTTCACAATCCAAAGAGAGAAGAGTTGCACTGCATAAAAAAAGTTGCACTGCATTTAATCAATTACCAAATCAACTTATGCAAATAAGTCTGTTATCAATCAATTATGCTTTAGTTAAAATTCAACTCAACAAATAAGAATATTTAGGTCATAACCTATGGATAATTAGCATGTTTATTGATTTATAAAACCTTTCTAATAAATATTCTATTAAATAATCCAGGACAATGAAAAAAATATAATAAAATGCATAACTTGATTTACTCATTGAACCTAGGGATCCACTAACACTACTATAGCAATAATTGAATTGCCAAAGATTACATTGATAATATTTTTGACTATCCTTTTTCAAAAAGTGTTAATTGGTATTGTAAAATTGTACTATTAAATTTGACGATTACAAAGGCCTGTCTTAGCATTTTCATAATATTTAATGTCCGAAAATCGAAACCTTCAAGCAATAATTATCCTTAAGAGATGGTAAAATAGTTATAATAAAATTAAAAACCGGAAAAGAAAAAAAGCTACTAAGCTTCTAACGTGAAACAATAGGTTCAATAAATAGATGGAAAAACTTTCTATTGGCGAATTATTTCTTCATTATAGGAAATTAAAGCATGAATAACTATAATGAGCTATATGATTACATTAATAATCATTGAATAGATTCTTAATTTCCTATAAAAGTCTTGCAGGGGAAGACTATAATTTCTCCTGCTAATTAAAGTTAAAAGTTTTCATTAGCAATATGAAAAAATCCATATCATAACTTCTATTACATAGAGATTCAAATGTTGTTTCAAAAGTAAATTCCTTGTTTAAATTAATCAAATGCATTAATTGATAATCAAGCTAATTATTCACATTGATTAAAATAATTAATAATTTGAATGATTTGTATAAGTATGAAAAATTAAAATTTTGCTATCCTTTATACATGTAATAATAATATTAGTAAAAATTCGAAATCTAATAGCTTATACATTTTATCATCTCAAATTAAAACATCCCTCTAAGAAGTTTTGTGAACAACTAACAATATTCTTTTACACAAATATTCGTGGTTTATTCAGCACGTTCATGAAAAATATTAGTTAACAGCTGGTATTATCAAAAACTTACTTTCTTAAATTTTCCTATGTTTAAAATATATTTCTAAATAAATAGTAAAATAATATTAGTAAAGNAAATACATAATTATAAAAAGAGTAAAAATAAATTATTATATAATGTAAACTCAATAGTTTTTAATAGGAAAATGAATACGTGGTGAGAAATTAAGTTATTTCTTGAATGAATAATTTACCAAGTGTAACCAGTATACTGGGATACAACAGTTTAGAGTAAACAAAACAGTATATAAGAATACTATTCAAACAGTCTATTGCAAAAAGTGTTAAGAAATGTATAATCTAATTATATTCATGTCATATTTATTTTTCTAGAAAAAGAATATGTTATAATTTATAAAACAAGCCCTAGCCAATAAAATAATAAATGTCAATAAAATAATCATAATAAGCATTACATATAAAATTTGTGTCTGCATAGCTCTATATTTAAATTTGGCATTCAAAAAATTAAGCTCCATAATATGCAATCATATGTCTGCAAAACAAAATGTTGAAGTATACGTCTTCCTACTAGCTCATCTACTGCTTATGCTTTCTTTTTACTCGCAAGGTAATGAAAGGCAAGCCATTTGTTAGTGTTTTTGATCCATTAGGGTTACCTGTATAGTTGTAAGTGAAGTGTTAAGTGTAGTGTTCTTACCTGCCGATGGTCTACTTGTGATGTAACAGGACAGGCATCTAAAGAGAAGAGAAACACAGATAGAGAGACAGAGAAAGAGACAGAAGGAGAGTCGATAAAACAAAAATAGGAAATTGAAGAAGAATTAATAATAAAAATAAATAAATTGTGCCATTCTTAAATCAGTTATACTTAATTGCATGAATGACATTAAGCATTTTCCATATTTAAACTTTTTTCTATAAAATAATACTAAATTCTTGTAATCATTCATATTTTTTTTTCTATCATCTGTGATTTTAATGATTCATGACAGGTTATTTGAATTGAGAAAAAAATAAGTGAGATAGGGACAGCACAAATAACTACACAGACTATACAGATTAAAAGAAGATTAAATAATTTTGTAAGTATTCTTGATAATATTAATGTAGAAAAGTACTAACCACACAAAATTAAAAACCAATAAAAAAAAAAATGCTCATATCAACACAATTCGCACAGGCACACCACACATATACACAAATGAGAGTGCACACAGATACACAAATACATTCAAATTAATCATCTGCGTGAAAGCTTTACTCAAGTGTTTTTCTATCAAAATTTAAACACTAATTTAAAATGTTTATCAAACCAAAATTCAACAAAGCAACAACACATGTCTTTTTTTTATTTGCTTGTGTATTTATTTTTTAAATTCATGACACATATTTTCAACATATTTTGTTATAGTTGGTTTCATATTCGATTATCTTTTTTATTTGCTTGTGTATTTATTTTTTAAATTCATGACACATATTTTCAACATATTTTGTTATAGTTGGTTTCATAATTAATTTTAAATTTGTGATGTTTCTTTAAAGTCTTCTAATTAATAGAAGATTTATTCATTTCTTAATAAAGGATTGACTTAAGAATTAAAAATTTAGCTTCAAAACTAGTTTCCTGATGTATAATTTTAACTATGATTTTATTAAGTCACCAGTTTGTTTATTATATTCACTGGTTTTTTAACAATAGAAAAAAAAATATAGTGTCCAACATTAAAATTTAATTTCTAGTTTAAATAAATTTAGCTTTAGTTGCTAATAGGATAGATAATCTACTAATTATAGAAATAAGCTGAGATAAGATATTCATTAATTTAGTCATGAACTCGTAAAGATAGTCCTAACTTAGTAATGAAAATATCACATGACAAGGTTATTTTTATTTAATCAAATAAATAAGATTAAAATATTCATACTAATACATACCAAATTCATTATTCAATACAGAATTTTTAATAATGATTATATAATTTTGAAAGCCTTGCATTTGATAACATAAATTCTTTTATATCATTGGAACTTTTTATGCACAGATGAGAGATTGCCTACCCCTTATTACAATAAGATCTTGGTTCTAATACTCAAATTGACAAACTCAAATTTACTCAGTAGAAACCCCCTTCAAGTAATCTTGACTAATCCATTCTGGCTTTAGTGGGCTGATAACTCTTTATAACAACTTATAATAGAAAGGGGTATAAAAGACAAAAGATGATAATAATAATAAGAAATATTTAATTAAGAGATTTAAACTATAAGAGATGAAAACTATTCTTTTAAAACCCAGAGGAATACTAACATTTAAGGATTTAAATATTTTATGCAACCTTTAATAGAAAAGAGTATAAAAGACAAAAGGTAAGA
This sequence comes from Oncopeltus fasciatus, assembly GCA_000696205.2. Classification (NCBI taxonomy): domain Eukaryota; kingdom Metazoa; phylum Arthropoda; class Insecta; order Hemiptera; family Lygaeidae; genus Oncopeltus; species Oncopeltus fasciatus. Next base: position 131,253 of record KZ808671.1, on the reverse strand, counting down.
ATAATAAACGTTTTTTTAAAAAAGAAAACTCTATCTAGTGAAATATCAAAGCTTAAGGATTTAAATTAGAAACATGAAGGTAACAAACAAAAAATGTTTTGAGAAGCCACTGAAAAATGAATTATTTTAGACAGGATATTCATAAAGAGATAATAGAGTTAAAAGTGGTCATTCTTCTAATACAAAAGCTGAGGGTATTAGAAGATTAACCTCTTTAGTTTATTGTTTTAACATGTTTGTTGAAACAATAAACTAATATATATTAGTTTATTGTTTTAAAAAACATGTAAGAAAAACATTGGACATGACTGGAAAATCTCTCATTGAAACACATCCTTTGACCTACCATGCTCTGAAAAGTAATTTCTCAATCTCTCTTAATTTCAAAACACCAAGAAATTACACAAAACAAGCAAATTTTAACTGGGAATTGAAATATCGACAATGCATAAATCAAAATAATTTAGTAGCACTTGCAAGATAGGTAAAATATCAAAAATATTTGGAGTTTGAATGAACTATTCTGTGAATATAAGTCTTGTAGATATAATGTTTTTAAATTACGATGAATGTCAATGTGCATTGACTTTTAAGGACTATCATTTTTAGTAATCATGTGCAGTTTTAAAACCTGAGTACCAACTAAATAGGAATCTATCAATGAGGACCAATATATGTAAGAGTCAACTAAGTCAAGTATGAACAAATTCTTTTGTACAGAAGCATTCTGTCACTCACAGTATACAGGCAGTGTACAGAAATTCCCTTCGTGCGGAATTGAGAGCAATAATTGTTAGTTCCTACCTTTTCAGTACCAGAACTAAAAGCAATAATCGATAGTTTTCCTATTGATTATAGCTTTTAATGTACCTTCTCGAGCCTTTAATGTACTTTCATCGCTTCTTAATGTAAGATTCCTAGTTTTTGCATGGCTGCCAAAAATTCTGCAAAATTTTTGCCTTTGTGCTAATAAATGGTAAAGCCAATTAAAATCAAGAATCTTAATCTATATTCCATATTGTTATAAAGTACTATTATTTTATATTTTGATTATACTAAGCACATTTTTTTTTTTTTTTTTTTTTTTTTACAGCGAAGTAAAGTAGTTATATTATGTGTATCACACACCACCACCACGGTTTATATATTTTTTATATAAATTGTTATGTTTAGAGTTTTATGTGTGTAATTTAGTTTTTATCATGTTATTCATTTTCTATTGTAATTACTGGATAATACCCAATTTCTTATTTAAAAGATGTTATAATAGCATATATAGGTCTCTAAAATTTTGACTAGTTTTGCCACCAAATTTTTTAATTGACTTTATTAACTAACCTTATTTTTACTAATTTTATTAACATTAACAACATTTAATTCTAAAATTTTAGATAGTTGGCAACATATCTGCTGCTTATTACTGAGAGACTCAACCAGGCAGACTATTATCCAGTGAAAAAATGAATGAAGTACAGAGCATGAAATCTAGGACTATGGGAGAATACAATAAATGTATGGGAGAAATAAATAAGGTTGATCAAATACAAAGCAAATATCTAAGCTCAAGAAAGATAGTATTAAAAAAAAAATTGCTTTTCACATTCTGGAAAAAGTTTTACAGTGCCCCAATTCATACTCCCATTATATATTCCCTTGACCAACTTAGGAGTTGTCTTAGATTTTGTTCATTACATTTATTGTTAATATAATGAATTAAATATGATATATGAATATAAAGATAATGGGTAAATAAATATGTGCATGATAAAAAGAAGATCAATACGGATTTATATATAATTAATTGTTATTTATATATTGTGATGTAGAACAGTACTTTATTTTACTACACAGGATAATATGGATTTATGATTTTTAGAAAGCAAACTCAGATCCTACTTGAGAGTTATACCATCAGGCATCTTTCTTAAAATTAGTCATTATTTCCCGAAAGAAAAAATAAAAATAAAAGTTTATTTGTAAATCATAATGGCCATTCTATGAAAATATAAATTTAAAAAAATTAAAACTATCTCATTATATTCCAAATGAATTGGATTGATAATCAACATTATTTATTTATCTATAATTTAAAAGAATGTATTAGTTTAAAAAAATAATAGTAATGAATAATAAAAGTAAAAAGCCACGAAAGAGCTTTAAAATGAAACAGATTGTTAGGATTCCTGTCCTTAAACATGTGCACTGGCTTGTAATACTCAATCACCCAGAAAAAGACATCTTAGGGAAAAAAGTATAGTATTAGCAGTTTCATGGGACTTATAAACAAAATTTTTTTAGAAAAACTCAAAAATATCTTCTTCTTATTTAACGATAATAATACTTAATTATAGAAAATTAAAAAATATGTAAAATATTTTA
>KZ808671.1:79143-100407 GCA_000696205.2 Oncopeltus fasciatus | reverse complement strand
ATTTATTAAAGAACTATTTCATTCTATATCGTTGTCCTAATTCTAGAGGGATAATAAAACCCCTTCACTTCTTCACTTTCATTTTCAGTGTGATATAACAAATTATTGAATATTTTTCACATTTAGATGTTAAATTTTAAATAAGTTATTTAATTTTAATACTGAAGAAGAAAATAAATAATATAACTCTTAGAGCTTTCTTATTCAAGGGAATGTTAGCAAACAATTTTTTGAATAGAATATGAATGAATATTTATCAAAATGTTTGAGCTGTTTTAATTTTTCAATAATAAAGCAATTACAAAAATTATAACCTAAAATAATATATTAAAAGAAAAAAAATTAATAATTTTATAATGGAGACTAATCTTAGCTCTATCTTAATCCTTAAGGTAATAAAAATAAATAATCAATATTCCACTTTTCATAAATTAAATAAAGCAATTTTTTAAAATTTAGTTATGTACCAACAGAAAAACAAAATTTACTTATTAGAACATATTTACAAACTATGTTTTGTTTTTTCATTTCCCCCCACATATATTAGCTAAAATAAGATGAAGAAACATAATACCAACAATATGTCTATGATTTAGATTTATTGATATTATTTTTACAAATCAGTCAGTGATAGAATACCACATCACGTGTAACAATTTATAAATAATTATTAGAATGGTTAATAAGAATGATAAAAATTAAGCATATTATATCCACTGAAATTTGTTCAATGATACAAAAGCATTAATATTGTCAGTTTATTTTACCTTTTCTTCTATCATTTCGAGGATCAGGACGAGGAGGTGGAGGTGGCCCTCGTGCACCAGGACCATGGCCCCTGTCACCTGGTCGATTAGTTCTTTTTCCTGGTTCAGCTTCAGTGAGAAAATTTGATGGAACCAATCCCCTGACACCATCTAATTCGCCCATATAGAAGCCATCATCATCCATTTCTCCATACACATAGATAATGTTCCCCGTTTGGAAGGACAGTTCCACCTGCAGTTTGTGCATAAAAAAAAAAAGCAACTAGACCTTCAGCGTGTAATGAATCACAACTATCATATACTTCCATTAATTTCTCAGATTTAATATTAATAATATATAAGAAAGACTATAAGTTCTTGTAGATAACCACAATTTGAAAAAAAAAAAAATAAATAATAATATGGACTCCTTAAATAAAATAGCTCTGTAATTTAATACTCCATTTAAATCCTATTTGTTCTTTAACTATTTCTACAATAGCTTGAGTATTGCAGATAATTCAATTTTAGTTCAAAAAATGGATTCCAATAAGGAAATTAATAATTAAATAGAAGGCATAATGTCTGCAAAAAATCATTGTTAATACAAATTTACAGTTCTGATGAAGTTATAGAGACCAAACAATTTATTATTAACCACAGTGACAAAAAGGAAAAAAATACAAAAATTGAAATTTCTTAATATATTTTTACACTGTTGCCATAGACTTCCATGGTCTCGAAAAATATTCATAAATACTTCTTCTGGGCTTGATCATGTAGAAAATTTAATTTTTATCAATCTTTCGCACTTCATGTGATGGTTTTTTCAGGGCTGAAAGTAGAATGAGAGGGACTACAGATCTAGGGGACTATTATAACTGCCCAGGAGAAGATCTTGATCTAAGTCTGATTTCCCATTGTTAGCTCTTATCAGTTCATTTCCGGAAATGTATTTTTCAGTATCTGGCAGCTGTGTTGATTTCTCTCATTGATAATGCTTGTAACCTATTTTGACTTAGAGAACATCCTTCTTCCCCATTAACGTTATTTGGATTTTTCATGATTTCTATGGCGTATTTATAAAAATCCTAATAATATTAATAGGGAAGAATTTCCTTCAAAATATGCATTTAAAAAAAATTTTCCGTTTTGGCCACCTTCAAGGCTATCATGAGGGAGAGACTGGAGCTGTTTTCAAAATAGAAAAATCTGTGTAACTCACTCAGCTATTAAGTCAACAATTTTAAATGAATATGGGGACCAGGATCAAGAAATATTAATTCTGAGGGGAGGGGAAGAGTTGGTACAATTGAGTTATAGCTCACCCTTAACTATATTCTTTAAAGTTCTCTATGAGAACAGGTATATCTCAGATATTTTTTAATCAATCATGGCAACCATATGAGATCATATCACATCAGGCATGAGCTACTCTCACTCAGATTAGTAAGAGGGCAGACATGATTAAATATTTAATATCTTAACTAAATCTGTAAGAGCTATAACAGGTGATTTAAGATACATTCTCCAATCCACTTGGAAAGAACAATCAGTGCTTTAATTAATTAATAAATAACTGTATGTGAGTCAATACAACTATCCAAACTGAATAAGAGGCAGATGCGTCAGTAGATCTCTCAGTGTACAGGAAGACCACTTATACTGGCAGATACCTTTCTGCTAATTCACATCACCATTCTGTGCCGAAAACAGGACTAATTAAAACACTAATAGGAACACTCATACATCATAACCAGTGGCATTACTCATAGAAAGCATTTACAGACTGCATTAAAGAAAAAGAAATATGATGACTGGTTCTTTTCAAACATTTGACAAAAAATCAATACTTTTGAATTCATGGAGGCTCTGAAACTGAAGCTTTCCATTCCTTTTATTAATGACACTACAAAGAAAATCTTCAAAACTTTTAAATATCGTAACATCAAAACCAAATAAATGACAGACCTGGACAAATTTTGTAGGAAAATCTTACACATGGATTCTGGTGGTCTATTGTATCTAAACAATTGGTGAAGCAATATTCCTAATTGAATTTAATGAATTTAAGAATACTCATGATAGTCAATTTGGCAAATTTATGGTCTTAGTAAAGCTGGTCAAATATGGCCTAAAACAATTAAGTATACTATAAAAATAATCAAACATCTCAATAAAATAAAGACAAGGACAAATTTAAGCTTTGTAGGTAGTGGTATCCAGTACTGCCAAACCAACATTTAGATTAATACCTAGAACTAAGGAATGTATACTGAACCGTACAAAACAGCACACTGGGCCTTCCTAGTTCAGGGGAATAACCTTCCTCTAAGGGTCATCTTCCCATAGGATGTCAAGGGTTTTGATGTGATTTATGAGTATGCTCACTTACTCTCATTTTCATTCTTTCATTCCTTTCTGGTCCCTGAAGAAGTTCTAAGTATAATAAATAAAAGCTTAGATTCAAAAAAATGTAGTAATTTAATGCAATCCAAACCAGAAGAAGCATTTAGTTATGAAGAGTTATATTGAAGCTTTTGAGAATATATTGTATACCTATAATAAAAATCATTTTAATGATAATGAAAGTAAATAATTGTTGAAAAAATTAGCAAAGTAGAGACACACACACATGTTAAATATATATGATGAATGTATAAGTGTGTGTCTTATTAAAATTGTTTTACACAAAGTAGCTGTCATTAAGAGAGATAAAACTTACTTTAATACATCTTAAAAGGGTAAATTTTATCTGGGCATACTGAAACTGTGATGATGCTGAAAATTTATGAGGAGGGTAAAAGCTTTTTTATAGGGTTTAAAAAGCTATTCAATTTCAATAGCAAGTAAAGCATTCAACATTTTGATTGCTCTATTGCATTTTTTTTCTTTCTCCAATGTGGCAGTGACACTCAGTACCCAGACTCATAGACTGTCCTAAACTAATAGCAAAGAGGATAGAGGAACAACACCTAAAAAAAACCCAGGACTAGCTGAACAAGCTGGTGTTATTTTATAAAGGGTCCCTTGTGAGGCAGGCTAGTCCAACAGCCTCTGGTGGCGCCTCCACCATTTAACTTATCTAATAAGAAAAATTTCCCCCCTAAAAAGTGACAGAAATCTTGAAGCCCTATGCTTTTTGCAGAAGAGGAAATAAGTAAGTCAATAAGAACTAAGAAATAAATTTAAGATTATTTTTTAATGAGGTACGGACAATAAAACACATTTCAGCAATAATAATAAAAGCAATAGTTTATACTATTTACTTAACGATCCATAATAGTTTTTATTTTAATTTGTAAGTAAGAAATTAGATTTAAATACTTAATAGCAACTCACCTCAGCATCTACATTTGGTGATAACTCTTGTGGATCATAGTCATACATTGCAATCATTTTCTTAACTGGCATATTGGCATATATATCTCCCCACCTGTCTCGATCTCGATTTCTTTCCTTATTGGCACTAGGGACATTTCCTTCCATTCCCTACAGAGCATACAATTAATTTATAATTTATTATATATAAATTATAATTTACATGATTTGATTTAGGCAACAAAGCTGATTGTCAAAGTTCTGAGAGAATGGTGAGGAGAGAAGATGGCGAGCGTCTAGCTAGAGAATATTGTGTTGCATTCATGGAAACGTCTGCTAAGACTGGACAAAATGTTGAATTAGCATTTATGGCTATTGCAAGGTAATTTTAAAAATGTTATCCTATTTAATTTAATTGCGGTTTACCCCTGTCAGGGTTATTTAATAAATAAAGAGAGGTAAATTGGTTTAATACATATATTAACAGAAACAAAGACACAATCACCAAGGGCTGTGCCAGGCTCTAACNACCTCATGGTAGTAATTTTGATTAATAGTTTGACCTTCAGGAACCTAGTGAAGGTACACAATCCCATGAATGCCGAAAAAATGATCATCATCACTTTGAATTTTGATTCATTCGAGCTTTTTTTTTAGCTTTCAGTGAAATTGGACCCTTCCAATGCATGGATTGACATTTTGTTTCAGGATCATAAGTGAAAAACCAAGATTGGTCACATGTTTATGACTCTTTCCAAGAAGTTCAGGTCATTTTTACCCGATTATTTTCAGGTGAGAATTTTAGGCACCACTTTCGCACACCCTTTTTGCATGTTCAAATTGTTATGTAAAATTTGCCTTATGCTTTCTTTGTCAATTCGAACTGTTTCAGCAATCTCACGAATTGTTAACTGACGGTCAGATCGAACCAGATGATGTCGGTCAGTTTCACAATTATCAACTTCATTTCTTTGATTTTTATCTTACATAATTTTTTTTTTTTTTTTTAGTTATTCCTCTCTTCAGCAGGCTTTCACCACAAGCAAATGAGAGAATCTTGTGAAATAAACCTTTTGACCTGAATTTTGAACTGCTTTTTCTGCACTAGAAACCTCATACAAATTTTATCATGCTTCTCAGTAAAATTCAATTATCACAATGTACTGTAATAGCTGAATTTCAGTAATTCATTTACATATCCAGTTGCCAAATACATTTACATAATAATTTTGCACTAAGAATCCTGGGAATAAATTTAAAAAAAAATTAATAACAATATTAATTTACCTTTATAGTATCACCTTCAGAAAATGGAAGCTCTTCTTCACAAGCATCAGGGTTAGGAGACATGGTTGTTGGGTCATAATCAAATAAAGCCACAAACCATCTAGGTCGCTTTTCTCTTGTATTTTGTTGATGTGGATTTGAATGTTGCATTCTTCCTCCTCGAAAAGAAGGCCTGTCTCTATCCCTCATTCTTGGATCACTTCGATCTGTATAAAATTGGTCCCTAAAAGTTGATATAATAAACCATCAAAGTTTCTACACTACCAACTATTACTAAATTAAAATTAAAAAGGTATAATGAGATATGTTCAAAGCTACTTATTAAAATTCTGAGATTAATTTTAAAATAATAGCATTTTTAATATAAGCTTAATTCCTGATAAAGTCCGGGAATGTCTTAACCAACGTATTGTTAAAAGTATGATTCTTAGGTACTTTATGTCTCTTTTCTAGTCAATAGCTTATAATGGCAGTAAATCAAAACAACTACCTCAGTATAAATGCATGTTCAATTGAAACATCTAGACAGATGATAACAGTAGTTGGTAAACTCATTAAAACTCATTAAATGACTCTGAGCATGCCTTGCTAAGGGAAGAGGGGACTGTGGTTCTGAACAGGATGATCTGTGGTTATTACTTCTGAGATTGAGGGACTTAGTACATTTTCCTACGTAAAAAGCAGGACAATATTGCATTGAAGCAGGTATACACAATTTTTGGATGTGCATGTTTATGAGGATTGGATCATAAGACATTAACATATAAATGTTAAGTGGGTGTGAAAACTGGAGAACATGTTGCCAGTTTTTATAATTGGACAGGATAAGCATTTGCTTTTGTTACAAGGCCAAGTACCTTATTTTGGTAAATTTCTTCTCTTGCAGGAAATGAGTCATGGATCGAAATAAGTTGTAATCCGATGATGTGAGGTCAGGACTGAAGCCTATAAAGTTCTTTAAACTTTTCTTTGCCTCGATGGGAAGTGAGAGGACGAGCATAATCTTATGGAATAAAACTCCTTGTTGGTTGTCAAAGCAGGGTAGCGCTCAAACAACTTGACATACAACCTTTTCAGTTGTTCGCAGCAGAGTTCAGAGTTTATAGAGCAATTTTGAGTTGAATAACACCTTCAAAACTAAAAAAAAAAAAACAAAGCATAGATTTTTTTCTTTTTTTTCTAATTGTCCCCTCGCAGCAGCTGAAAAAGCAGTTTGACCTCGATCATGCCATTGCTTATGGGTATTTTCGGATTTTGTCAGTAAACCCTCTATTCATAACAGATGACAATCTTATAGTAAAGTCTCACTTCAGACGGGTTTTTCAATAATTTTTCACAAATTTTCAACTTCTTAGTTTATTGCTAAGGAGTAAGTTCAAGAGAGACCAGTTTACTGCTCTTTTTACCTTTCCCATGGAGAGTAGACGATGACTAACAGTATCTTTTGACTCACCACACTCACTGGAAAGTTTGCAAGTACTTGTGTACGGATTTGATTTAATAGCTTCCAGCAGAACCTCATCAATATTCATTAATGGTCGCCAGCTGGCTGTTTTCCTTTCCATGTTGTATCTCCACTGCTAAATTTTTCAAACATTAGCCAATGACACCTTCCCTTTTATATTTAATAATTTCATGAGTTACTTCAGTGGCTGTGAATTTTTTTTTGTTGCTATTGTTACTATTATCAAAAGGTACAAAGTCTGACTTTCATTGTTTGGCAATATTTGGATTATTAGACCATTTTTCAAAGAACCTAGTGTTTTATTAAATTTTATTATAGCATAATATTAGCTTATTTTATCAGTGGCCAGCATTTTCTTATTTCTTTTTATAACAAAAACAGTACAGTTTCTGTCTGACACTAAGACGTTTATACAGTGTTTTCTCTATTACAGGGAATTTCATTATGTTTTAACTCCCCACAGTATAAAAATCTCAGTTCTACTTCAAAAGTACGCAATACGTAACAAAATTGGCAACATGTAACACATTCAATGGGATTCAAAGCTTAGATTTCTGTGTGGACACTCATATACCCAATTTTAATTTTGGTTCTAGTCAATGGAATAGAAAAGGTCAAAATTTACAAGCTATAATTTAATATTTCATTACTTCTTATAATTGTGATTCTTCTTATGTCAGTGAAATTTTGTTTTATTTCATGCAAATCAACACAGTCTGAATCTTTACATCTAATCACTCCATTTGATTTATATGAGTATTTGATGGGACACTATTTCCAATTTTAAGTCAGAAACAAAACTATTACAATTTAATAACTTTTGAAATATATGACTGGATTTTATATAAATAAAAAGAGGACCAATTTAATAGATTTATGCATTAACGCTGTTGTAGAACATTAGCTGGGTTGGAGAATATTTTTAAAGTTGTTATTATTACAAGATTTTCTGGTTGCTATTAGATATTTCAGTTAAGGTTAACCATTAATTGTGCTTGAAATATTTTGATAATAAACTGGGTTCGTCATGCCACCTGTTTCCCACATAAGGTGTTATGTTAATCTGATATGATTTATTTTGTCTGGGGTATTTGGCAGCTTCACCTTTTCACCACCATTTTGATGTCAGATATTATTTCATAGAACTAATAAATAACTAATTAGACATGGTAGAAGAATAACTAGTTCTTTGAATTAACTAAGTTCAATAATTGGAAAGTCCTCACCTGGTATCGTTGAAGGATTAAATAATTTTTTAACAATATTCTTTGAAATTGTTTATGTTGATTAGACTTCTACATGAAAGAGCAAGCAATATAGCACCAAGTATTATTAAATTCTGGTTCACAACAGTTGGTTTAGAGCTGCACTTAGATCAGCGAAAAACTTATCTTAGGTGTATATACTATTTTGATTAAAATTATTATTATTATTGTTTTTATAACATTGTTATTTTTTTATATTTACTCTGTATTTTAAGCAAACCTAATTAAATAAAAATATTTTCTTTTAAAAGATTATAATTTAATTATTCANAAGTTTATTTATAATATAATTTTTAAGAGATGGTATCTTAATATATTAACACTGGACAGCAGGCTCTTTTCTACCCTTGACAACGTTAGTGACTATTCCATTATTCTCATAGCGGCACGAGAAATGTTGAAAACAGTTGTTAGAAAAACAGTAAGGATGACTTTAATTCACAAGGATCTTAATAAATCTATGTTTGTCTTCTAGCATAAAAATACAGTTCACAACTCTTTTCACAATTTTTATAAAGTTCTTTTACAAAATTTTCATCTTGTTTTAAAGATAAAGACCCTTTTTCTCCTCTAAATTAATTCAGATTATAAATTGTTGGTATTATGAAAACAAAAATAATTTGTATACCTCTCTTCTCTACGGTGGTGCCTAGGATGATGTTGCATATGATGCGTTCGGCCTCTCATAATACTACCCCTTGGTTCATAATGCCCTCTACCACCAACTCTCCTGTCTAAATAATCATCTTCACTGAAATTACCTTCACTGCCAGTGTCCTTTGTAATTTCTAAAAATAAACAACTTTAAAATAATATTATTAAAAAAATATTTATAAAAAGGAAATAATACCTAATTTTGGCCATTATCCTAAATTTAGTCACGAGATAAAATCCTATTTCTTCTTAGTAAACTCACGAAAGTATGACATTTCCCTTAAGGAAACAGGTAATGCTGGACCTAGGTAAATTATTTTTAAGTTTAGAAAAATGTTCATTTCATTGTAAATAGAAAGATAGAGTGGAATTATAGAAGTCTCCTATAGAATATAATATAAAATATTAATGTTCCCAGCTGTCCAGTCATCACCTAATCTTTTGTGACAAGACCTCCCATCATCTTAGCCACTAGTCACAGGTGCAACTTAAACCACTGTAAATATCTCGAGGAAAAAAGAACGAACTATTGCCCAACAGTACCAGTAAACAACAACACCCACTGCAATATCTTATTTTCTGTACACATATTTATAATTCTCTCAACAATATTACTGTCTTCAGATACTTTAAGTAGAAATTATATGACCATATGCTTGTCTTTAATAATTCTGTTTTGAATTTCAATATAAGGCAAACTAATATTAACATCAATATAAGCAAAATAAAGGATATGCCCACTGGTAGGTGCACGGTTCACATCAGGTCAGTATTTTTAGGTAATTAGTGTAGGAACTAAGTGAAACAGTGAGATCAAATTTGGCAAAGCTGCAAAGAGACTGCTGACCAATGTTTAAGATTTAAACTGATTCTGGCATAGACGAGAAAAGAAATTAGTGGGAAGTTGTTGTAGTTTAGAGATAAGTTAGACTCTTATCGTAGTGCTCAGGGTGTGAAGGTGAGAATGACCTTTTTCCGACTAAGTCTTATCCCAGCTTCAGCTGATCAAGTAAATAGTAATACTTCTGAATAGCCCATATGCCTATTGTTTAGCAGTTTTAAGAGATTTACAGTTTACCTTAGCTTTATATTATTTTACTTTTGTTTTTCCTACTTGCCTATCAGTCAGAGTAAAAAAAATTTAAAGAAGCATTTCCCACCTAGGTTCTCAGAAAATTCTAAAAGAATGTGCATTAATAGTTCACCCCAAATAAATTGTGAAATAATGCCAAGAAAGAAGACTCTTCTTTAAGAATAGATGCTATTAGTGCCTTACTTGATTTTAAATTTATCAACTTGTTTTTTTTTTGTTTTTTTTTTGTTTTTGTTTTTTTGTTTATTGGGGATTTACGGCGCTCAACTGCTGAGGTTATCAGCGCCCTCAATATTTTATGAATAAAATAAATTTTAAGTTGATCTATCGACACAGGCCCTTTCCTGACGGACAGAGACAGACAGAGCTCACCCCGCGGCGCCTCGCGGCCCATCATCTTAATAGAATGTAAGGTCCATCATAGCTTTAGGTGACAGCCCTGTGAAGGAGGATGTGCTCGGTGGGACCAAGCCGACCACATCCCCCAGGGCGCCTCATGAGCGCCAGCAAGATGCCGCGGAGAAAGCCCAACCCACCCCCGCCCATGCCACAACGGGCCTGCATCCTATTGCTCCGCTAAAAAGAAGTCATTCATATAAATTGAGTCTGATTATTTGTGTTTAATTAACCTATTCGTTCAGTTGATTTGATTTGGTTTTTGAAAAGTTATTGAACATTACTATCAGTTTCAGCAAATATATTCATGACTAGAGAATCAAGAGGCCCCACGGACACAGCAACCCCCAACGGTCAGCACCCGCGAAACTGGGCCGCTCCCATTTGATTGAGGCTCATTATGTGGGATTTACAGAACAGCCTGGAACGAGGATGTGCTCGGTGTGCCAATCCGACCACACCCTCCAGGCAGCTTTTGAGAAGGAGCAAACACGGCCCCGCAAGACGTGTCAAGGGGGCCCCACACCAGAATGGACCTCTCGAATCATGTCATTAGTTGATTTTGCATTCTTAATTTAAGCTAATGGTACACGGTTACAGGTGATCATATAGGGATGTGTATTTCAAGAATTTGATTACGTTGTTTATGTTTTCTTCGTTATTACCGAGTGTTGTGGATATAGTGGGTGTGAGATAGAATCTATTAAGAAGATCAGTGTAATAGTGACATTCGGAAAATATATGTTGAATTGAAAGTTGAACGTCAATTACATTCTGAGATTTTAAATTTGCTAAAATTTCAACCGGCGTACTACACATTAGATCGTAATGACGAATTACCCCCTTACTATTGTTTAACTTTTCGTGAGATACAGCGATTACAGGTACTTGGTCAAAAAGGCTCTTAATTTTCAAAAGTTTTTGTGCCTGCCCATCATTGTATACTTACAAAAGGGAGCCATCTCTTAGTTTTTTAATTAATTCAACCTTACCTGCTATTCCCACTACAGGTTTTTCAATTAAAAAGGGGGAGACATTTGACAGATTACCTTCTCCTTATTTTCGTATTGAGACAAACTTTATTGTTTGGTTTGGGTAATTGAAACGCAGTTCTTCATGCAGAAAAATCAGTTTCAATTTTTTACGTCGCTTCAGACTCGGGGAGCTTTCTATCGCTCCCCGTGTTTTAAAACGTACGACTTCAGAAAAAATTAAAATAAAGTAAAATACTATAACTAAAAGAAAAATGAGTTAAAAATAAAGTCTTATAGCTAGTAAATGAACTAGAACTAAGTCGCTCATCTTTACTAATCCGGCAGAGCTCGCAGTAGATCCTCTCTCGAAGGCGTACAATACACGACTGATGAATTTATCAACTTATGCGAATCTTTATTATAAAAGTATGACCTTAAAATATGAACAGGGAACTAGATTCACAAATGCAGGAAAATAAAGAGTTCAAAAAGACATCCTTGATGAATTAAAAGAAAATAATTTCAAAATGAATGACACTATAGAATCATTAATATATGCAAGTAAATTAGAAACCTTCTTTTTTGTGATTTAAGTTTTGAGGAAACTAAAAATAAATAAGATGTCGTGAAGGAGCTTCACTGAACTGTTCTGGGCATAAGGGATGTACAAGTAAATAAAATGTTTGAATTAAATAAAAATAGAGAAAATGCAGAATTTAATTCAGATGAGATATCTTATGAAATACTTAAGTGGGTAAAAAAACTTAAAGTTTTAGAATAATAATACAACAAGAACTTTAAAATAGATCAGGAAGAAAAAAAAGATTTGACTTCAAGTTTAAAAGAAAAATCTCGAAGGAGATTCAAAGGCAAGAATATTAATGAGAGATACATACTTAATCTATAATAAGAGGTTTAATTGGTATATAGATAGGGAGCTAATGTCTGAAGGCCAGAATGGTGATTTTGTACAGATGAATAATTTGTTAAATGATTATGTGAACTGTAAATACATAATTATTGGTAATTGTTGTTATAATTGGTAAAAAGTAGTGTATTCAATCGGTAATCTCATATCACAATAATAATATTACAATTGTGCAAAATTGAAGAGATAAATAAACAAATACTAAAAGAAAACAATAGTTAGAATTTTGTGAGAACTACTATCAAATTGTTCTAAATGGTAGGACGGAGTGAGGTAGAGAGGGTGATTTTACATGATGGGTACAAGAGTTAATGATCTTTGTTGGGTATACCAGTTAATAATCTTTGCACATTCTTAACTAATATTTTAATGAAAAGTTTATGGGGATGAGAATAATTATATATGGGTTTTTTTTAAAATGTATCATCAAATTTTTTTTATTAAGTCTACTTTACAAATACAATGAAATTTATCAAACATCCCTAATTCCATCTAATTTTTGAGATTTCCAGATATTTACTCTTCATAAAAAATGAAATTTAAACTAATTTACAAATTACAGGGGTATCTCATTAATTGACAACAAGGAAAAATTATTCACGGGATTGTTATTAAATATTCTAAACAAGTTTCAAGCAGGTTTCCATGGCGGTTGTAGTACAGTAGACAATATATATAATCTTGCAAATATAATTTAATATAAGATCTCAATGAACAATTTGAAAAATATACACCTCTTTTTTTTTAGACTTTACAGCTGCTTTAGATTCAATCCCAAGGGATCACCTAATCTATAAAATTTTGAACCATGGATTATCC
Organism: Oncopeltus fasciatus; assembly: GCA_000696205.2. Classification (NCBI taxonomy): domain Eukaryota; kingdom Metazoa; phylum Arthropoda; class Insecta; order Hemiptera; family Lygaeidae; genus Oncopeltus; species Oncopeltus fasciatus. Next base: position 87,459 of record KZ808671.1, on the reverse strand, counting down.
TATAAATTTGTTAATATTTTCAAAAAGCTTTATGAGAATAACAGAGGGTCTATTTGGGAAGGTGAATCTGTTTCTGGTGCATTCTCAACTAATGCAGGTGTTAAACAGGGTTGCCTGCTCTCACTGATACTTTTTTCTCTATAAATTCTCTATAAGTGACTTGCAAGAAGAAATATGCAGTGGTGTACATACAATTAACATTTAAAAAAATATTTGTTAACTTCTGTACTCAGACAACATAATGCTAGTTACTGGTAACCCCGTTACTTTGAAAAAAATGATTAATAAACTTAGCGTGTACTGCACTTTGTGGGGCTTAATAGTGAATTAAGACATGTCAAAAATTATGATTTGTTAAGTGAGTGTTGGTGAACACTTAAAAAAGAAATTAAATGGGTTTTTGATGGTAAAAGTATTGATGTTGTCACAGAAAAAGTAGCTAGGAGAGAAGCTTGTGCTCAACCTCGCCTTTGACCATCATTTGAAGCAAAAATTAAAAGTTACAAAATTCACTCTTAACAACTGGAATGATTTATTAAGTAATACAGGGATGTTTTTGAATACAAACTTAAGGTGTTTCAGGCCACATCTTGAGCAATATTTTGTCATGCAACTCAAATAAAAGGCATTAAAAAATTTGACTCAACAGAAAAAATACAATGTTTCTTTTTTATTAAAAAAATATTTAAACTCCCAAGCAACACAAAAACTACATTCTCCATGCAGAAACTGCTCTGAGTTCAATGTTTTTTTACATGCTGAAGTTACACCTAAATTATACCTTTAAAATATTGAATCAACTAGATCCCATGGCAACAATATCTTAAGCCTTGGGCCCAATAACACATTCCCTAATGGTAATATCGTTAGAAAATACCTAAACTAATTATTGATGTTCAAATTAACAATAAAAACCATTACACTGATGGTAATGACAATGAAGCTTCCCATCAAAGTGTAACTAATATTCTTATCAACTTTCTGCATCATACCTCTTATGAATCCTCCTACCTCTCTTTTGAATTCTTTCAGGACATTGTGTTCTCCCACACCTTATTTAAGACCTATAATCAGGTCATTGTATCTTGCGCTGATAAAGGGGAAAAAATTGGTACTGAATTATTGATATAATTTTGGATCCTGGAAAATAAAAACCCTTTCACAAAATATCTCACATCTAAAACTTCCTAATCCTTCACTAACCAAATTAAATCCAAAACCAAAACCTTGACAAGAGCTCTTACTTCTAACCATTATCTTTTAATTATACTGCTCCTACATTATATAAATGTATGTAAAAATCCTTTTACCTATCCCAAAACTCAGTCTTCAATGTTCATTCACTGGCTTCTAAACTCAGTAAATTCAATAAATTGAACAACCTTCAATTACCTTCTAACTTTATCATGGCCCTTCTAGATAAGTCCTTTTTCAATGATATCCAAATTAATAAAGTCCCCCAGATAGTGGATTCAAACTGCCAAATTATCAATCTTGACAATATGTTATATCATTCAGCTTACTTTGAATCACTTTCTTTCTACTGTAAATCTGATTATCTACTTTCTGGGAACATTTTTTCTGGTAATATCAGAGCTAATCATGGGTAATAACAAGCCAATGGATATTACGAAGATAACATTAAATAACCACCTTAAGCAGGTTCAAATTAATTTAAATTAATTTCAAATTGTCAAGAAATCACCAAAATAAAGTCACTTTGTATAAATAAATGTCATTGAAATGAGAGGTACACCAGATTAGAAAACCCTTAGATTCCTTAATAAAAGCCTACCTAAAGCAAGACTCAAACACCAGAATTGGAATTCCTACACTTGATTGTCTTTGGTTAAGGGAGCCAGCACCCATTTCAGAGCTTTGTTGGCAATATAATCAAAATTAGCAGTAAAGAATAATTTATGACAAATGGGATGAGACCCAAGTTTTTTACTCACATCAATATGGTATTTGGATTTTATGAAAGATATGGCTGTAAATTTAGCAAAATTAGATTGAAATAATTTTTGTTGCATTCTTTAATTAAACCAGAAAAAGAATTTTAAAGCAGCTAGGCAACATTAAAGAAAATTACATTCCAAAATAATTTAATATATTATTTACAAAATAATTTAATATCATCTACAAAGAGAAGAAATTAACAATATAGAATGTCCAAATTATATCATTAATAAATAAAGGAAATAACAAGGGTCCCATGACTATCTTGATTACTGCCCGAGCTAGTATCAACCAATTTTTACAAAGGTTTAATAAAATTGAATTTTCAGTAATCACAAAGATTTGACAGAAAATTACACTGGGGGACAAAAAAAACCGGCGCACCTGGAATTTTACCTGAAAAATGCATATAAACATTTTTATAACAGGTCAAAGGTCAAAATTTGCTCACCTTTATTTATTGTGATATATTCTGTTTGTTTTATACCAAGAATAAAGGGTAAAAAACACAACATGAGTGGGTAAAAAAATCTTTATTGAAAAAGAAAAGAAAAATGGTCACTTTTAGAAAAAAATAAACACACTCTAAACGAAAAATAACACTCTATTATTAAGAAATGTGAGTCATTAGTACCGAGTGTTGCCTCCCCTTGCTTGAATAACATCCCGGGTTCTTCTAGGCATACTGCGAATCAGGTTGGCTACACGATTTTGAGGTATCTGATCCCATTCACGTACCAGAGCCGTCCTTAGCTCTTGGAGGTCACTTGGTGGGTTCTGTTGTCGCCGAATGGACGTTCCAAGCTGGTCCCAAAGGTGTTCGATAGGGTTGAGGTCAGGGCTGCGAGCTGGCCACTCCAAAGTGCGGACGCCTACCTCATCCAGGTAGTCCCTTACAACGTGTGCGACGTGTGGCCGTGCATTATCATGCATAAAAAGGAAATTGGGTCCGATAAACGTGGCAAACGGTACCACATATTCCTCCAGAATGTCAGTCACATACGTATGTGCATTAAGCGTTGGCCTTCGGAACACATAGAGGTCTGTCTTAGCCTCTAAACAAATTCCACCCCAAACCATCACCGAGCCCCCTCCAAACTGCACTCTTCCCCTAATGTTGCACTGTGCATATCGCTCGCCTAATCTTCTCCACACTCGAACTCGGCCATCTGCACCGTACAGGTTAAACCTGGACTCGTCAGAAAAGAGAACAGAGGCCCAATCATCTTCTGTCCAGGCGGAATGTTCTCGACAAAAGTTGAGGCGAGCTGTTCGGTGCGCTGCGGTGAGCAGAGGGCCGGATGCGGGGACTCTGGAGTGGATATCGAGCTCTGCAAGCCTCCTCCTTACTGTTCGCACGCTTACATTTGATTGAAAGCGATTTCTGAGGGCCTGGAGAGCAATGAAGCGATCATCAGCTGGGAGTGTCGCTCTTGGACGGCCTGATCCCGGCCTCCTGGCATAGCTACCAGTTTCGCGAAACCTCTGAACTGCCCGGCGAACTGTTGTTTCAGGCAGTCCATGAACTCTGGCCGCGTATCGTTGGCTTCGGCCGTCTTCGATCAACGCCATAATTCGCGCAACAACCTCTGTCGTCAAAACCATTTTTAATGTTTTAAAATTATGAATTTTCTCTTTAAGAAAGAAAGGAAAGAAGAAACGCCAATCAATGTGTTTCTGGAGACAAACTGAATTCAAAATTATGAATTTTTCCTTTAAGAAAGAAAGGAGAGATAAAGTCCATCTTTCAGTTTATATCATTAATCCTAGAGAGGATTAAGACATTTGTTGTCAAAACATAAGAAATCGTACTCCCATTTGATCTGTCGTGCCAGTTATTACACCGCACACAAAATAATTATTTAATCTGCATTTTCAGGTAAAATTCCAGGTGCGCCGGTTTTTTTTGTCCCCCAGTGTATATACATTGGTTAAAATGAACAATATGGTTTCTGTCAAATACAGAAAGAATTTCATCATACCCAGTAGATTTGTCATCAGAAAGAAATTGAATTTCATTGAAAGATATTTATAAAGAATATCTAGTTAAGAGAGGAGCTGAAGTAATTACAAGCAAACAATAGAGGATTGAATTAAAATGAATGATAGACACTAACGAAGAAATAGGGAAACTTTAAATAGAGTTTTCAAATTGTCAAGGCTTTTTACAAGATCATAACAGACACTATTAAGAATGGAAGGTAAATTCATCTTTCATAAAAAGTGATTAGTATTCATTTATTAAACTAAAACTAAGGCAACCCTCTCGTACAGTAAAAAAAAATTACATTCTCTGACTTCTTTTAGAAAAATTATTTCACAATTAAATGAAAAAGATAATGGACTTTTACTTATCATAATGTTTAATAAATCAAGGACTTTTCTTACAAACTTAACAAAACCAATGCAGGTGAAGTATATTTCAACCTCATTTAATTCTTTATTTAGTAGCAATGTGCCTTTCTCTAAATGAAGAGAAGCACATTACATATAACTAAAAAATTAAATATAATTGATATATACCATAAGAAAATCTTGGCAAAACAACTTACAAAAAATAAAATACCATACTTTACAAGGAATATTGTTAGGAAAATATATAGAAGATACTAACTATTGATATTACCCAACTAAAGCAAATAATATAATAAATAAACCACTGAGATTCTTGCAACACCTTGGCACAATCTTTCAATCCACATATTTTGATTCAAATTAATTCTGAAATATAGAATGAAAATCAACAATCAAAGCAAATTTTCTCCAAATCAACAATGACCCACTTAATTTTGTAAAATTATCATTTACTCATCCCAAACTGAAAGTATTCTTTAAAAACAGAAATAAACTAATTATAGAAACTATAATTTAGGCATTGAATGCCAAACTTTTCATTTCTTTAAGCAATTTTTAAAGCATTTTGTTTCAATTAGATCCCAACTGTCTATAAAGTTCATTAAGAAAATGGGATGACCAAGGTCAGCATCTTTTCTCCTGTTTTATACAATTTTGAGCCAAATATATTCATTGACTGGAGATATGATTTATACATACAATCTAGTTATTCAGACAAATATTTAAAACAGCACCAGAACAATATTCAAGACTCACTCAATAAACTCAATCAATGTTTTATGAACATAGATTTACAATATTGAACAACAAAGCATGTTGAATTATATCAGCAGTTCCACTATCCATAAACAGTAACCCAGCAAAGGCTGCCACATTATGTTTTGACATTAAACTAAGTTTTTAAATACCCAAGGTCTCCATATCTTCCACCCCCTATCCTGCAGGAATAAAATAAATACCAGAAATACAGGGGAGTTAGAAACTCCTTATGTCAGATTAAATAACACAACTAAAGTCATTATTTAAAATAAATACATTTTATTTCTTCTACTCAGCAATGTGGAGCACAAATCAGTATAAATCAGTTCAACACTATATATCACAGTAGTTACCAGAGATTTCTATTGAAGTCAACACTGGTGAGCTTCCTCAGAAATTAAGAAGGGATCAACTAGACCAAAGCCTCTATATTACTATTAAATCATCGACAACTCATTCCTTAAATGAGTACATGAAGCTTTTAATTCATAATTCCCATATTTAAATATCATTGCTCAATCAAATAGCTTAGGTCCTTTCTGATTCAAATCTGCATTTACCACACATAGATGTTAACTCTCATACCTAATGTCCCAGGAATTTTTTTAATCTAACCTTTAGCTATTAAAACAACTGGGGAAAAAAAACAAAAAAAACAAAACTCACTTTTCACACTGAATTCAAAAGGGAGTTCCATAATCATTAAATACCTACATTGGTAATTAACAAAGTATTAATGGTTTAATACCCATAAAAAGCACAATCAAAGAATATTCCAAACTATAAAAAAAAAAAAAAAAGAGGAGGAAAAATACCCTTATATTAGAATGTTGTAACATATTACATATAACTTGTAAAAAAAAATTTTTTATTAAATAAAAAAAGAATGAAGTTTGTTAGGATAGTTCAGTATATTTCTCAAACAAAAAAACCTCTAAACTGAAGAAAACCTTAAGGCATTTCAAAGCAAAATTAAAAAGTAGCTAATTGAAAATGAACTTTATTAAGATTAAAATTGTATTTGTCTGAATTCCTTTTACTGCAAAAAATGAAGAAGTTGTCTTTATTTATAGTCCAAAAAGAAATAACTGGTGTTTCTTTCCCAAAGTTTCTAAAAGTGGTTTAAAGTTTCTCCTTAAAAGTATAATGAGTTAATATACTTTTTCCAGGCAACCGATTTAATAAATGAATTAAAGCAATTTCACTTTTGTCATATTTAGCTATCATCTTTCTCTTAAACTGACTACTTGGAGATTTTGTTAAGTGCTGGGAGTTGGATTTCTACTGGCTCGCAGATCACCTACTAAAAGGTTTGAGGGGTTTTGGGCTATTAAAATAATGTCCCTAACCACAAGTGATGTCTTAGTGGACTATTGCCTTTGTCTTGGTGCCCTCTTTCCCTTCTTTCTGCTCAATCAGTTCCATTTATTTTAGTCAATAAAAAAAAAAAAGAGAATTATTTTTTATACTAATAATCCTGTTGCTATATTTTGTCTCCATACTTCCAAAATCACGACGACAGTCAGGATCCAAGTGGCTATATACAATAAAGTAAAAAGGAAATTATACTTTACTTCCCCCTAAAAAGAACCAATAAGTAATTTCCTATAAATGCTATTCAAGTTAAAATTTGAAAATTTTAACTTACTAGCAGCAACTTGTTATAAATATACAACTCAAAGATTATAACATATTTTTAACAAATTATCAAATATCAAATAAACCCAGCTGGAATTTATTATAGGAGTAAAGGCAAATGTAAGCATATTTTGCTTCAAAAAGGCACCTACATTTTGTCAAATTAAGAAAATAGTAGATGATTTCTTGAATATTTAATAGTAGATGATTCTGAATTTAAATTACAGAACGTCTGATAAAAATTTCTAATGCAAGCCTTAATATGAAAAACAATCAATCATAAGAGAACTTTTTTCAAAAAGAGAAAGAAGCCCAACCACAGTTTATTATTGGTGTAATGGCAAATAGGAATCCTAGGCACCGATATTCTGTCAAGTTGAAAAAACTTCTGAGTGTTATTAAAAAAGAAAAATTAATTTAAAAAAGCTAACTTAAAAAGCAAAGTTGCAGAATGTATCTGAAACATATTTCAAGAATTAAAAGATTTCAAATTTAAAATTTGATGGGAACTTGTTTCACACGACTCCAATATAAAACTATACAGATGATCAGAAATAAAGCAAAATTAACTGTAGAGAATCAAAAATATATAAAAAAGAATACCTATTGCTGGAATGCTCATGCTATTGTTTGGATAAATTTCTTTGTCACTTAGATTTTCTTCAGTTTCAATAACTTGTCCTGGACGATGCTGATGACGCATGTGAGCAGGGATTGACGAACCATATCTCCGTTTATCATCTTCCTAAAATTCAAAGATATGATATTAAGATGTAACTAAAACAAGATATCTTTGAGAGAGAGGGAGAAAGAGACAGAAGTAATCTTTCAAAACAGCATATTTAAAAAAAAAATATGGCCATCAATAAGACAACTAAAAATTTATGTTAGGAATGTAAAATGTCAAAAGGAAAATTTATGGGGTACAACACTGTATCATTAAAAAAGAAGGAAGTTTCCTACATTTAAAATTGTAATTAAACAGTAATTTTTCCAGATAATTTTTTAGCATTATTTTCATATAAAATTGAATGGCACCATTACAGGTTGAATGGACTAATATCTGAATAATGTATTTATGTAATAATAAATGTTTGAATGACAAATGAATGGCATTCCAGATGGCCTGCATAGTCTAGAATGAAGAAACATTAACTTTTAGTTTTATTTATTTCACAGTCTATTAAGGCATATCTTATTAAAGGATATATCATAATATCAATTCAATTTTGTTCAATAATGTCAAATCAATTTTGTTGGTATATTTAACTATAAAGTACATTTTTAAACAATAAATAATAGTTTATCTTTTTGTAAAATTTTCTTACTTTTGTTTGGTTTCAGTGTCTCTTAAACATCTTAAGTACAAAAAATAAACCGTAGAAACTGCCTCTTAGTCACTCTTAGTGTGAATTTTTATATTCTTTTTATCTATAAAAGATTATTTTTTAACAATGTCAATCTAAAGCAGTTTGTACACTATTAGTAATTTAAAGCTTGATTCAATTATGAAAAATATTTTTTAAAACTGAAATTTAGAAACCTCCAGAGGAAATATTTATATAGTCAGAAATGTATAAATTTAGGGACTAATTAAAAAAAAAA
>KZ808671.1:7222-17853 GCA_000696205.2 Oncopeltus fasciatus | reverse complement strand
GAAATTAGGTAAAACTGAGAGGGAACAGAATAAAAAAAACTATCTGTCCTCGCCAGGAATCGAACCTGGACCTCCTGCTATCTGGGCCGGTATGCTAATAAATCCATTACACCACAAGGACTAGCCAGTTATCTCATTCAATTCCCTCTACATTAGGAGATAACTGGCTAGTCCTTGTGGTGTAATGGATTTATTAGCATACCGGCCCGGGTAGCAGGAGGTCCAGGTTCGATTCCTGGTGAGGACGATAGTTTTTTATATTCTGTTCCCTCTCATTAATTGTTTGAAATTTACGTGGGATAAAAAACCACAACCAAATAAAATATTTAAAAATAATAAATGTTCACATAGGCTTCCACGGTCTCCAGAAATATTCATATTCTTCATCCTGGCTTGACCATGTCAAAAAGTTGTTTTTTGATATGCTTTCACACATCCTGTGATGGCTCCTTCAGGGCTGAATGGAAAATGAGAGGATTTTTGACCTGCCTGGGACCAGATATCGATCTATGTCTGCCTCCTCTGTAATTTTAAGTGGTTTTTGGTTTGACTAACTCAAATAGCCCAGAACAGTAGATAAGGTAAACAATGTTATATTGGATGGAAAGTGATATTGGATCTTTTAACTGGGTGTAAAGGCAAATCGGTTTGTTAGTGGTGTGAAGGCCAAGTCTGCAGTGGGGGACTTTGGTTTTGAGAGATTTTCTTATTTTTTTACTGATATTTTTTGTGAACATACATTAAGCATCCAGAGAGGCAAGGATAAAGTTAGGGGAGATACAAATGGAAGTAATTTCCTTATTAAGTTAGAAGGAGTTATAGACATTATAGTCATTAAGATAGCTGAGATATTGTAGGGAGGAGGAATTTTCTGAGTTCCTTAGTAGAGGGGTTGAAAAGAGATACCATAGGTTGAAGTGGACTTTAAGGTTAGTGAATTTTGGGTAGCTCGTAACAGAGGGTAGTAACATAATTATATATAGAAGTGGTAGAATTAAGTGGAAGAATTGAAGTAATTTTTATGAAGATATTTTGTGTTTGCCATTTATTCCGGTACAATTTGTAGATAAGTGGAAGCATCAGAAAGGAGAGAGAGTTGTTTTTTTTCAGTGTATTTTTTTTTTTTTTTGTGAGGTGGGTGACGATTATTGGGTTGTGGTTTTGGATGTTAAGAAATTATGTGTTGTTTTGAAGTCATAAAAAATGGAGAGGATAATTTGAAAATTTTAGGAGAAGGATGATGTAGATTACTAGTAATTAGATCTCCATGACATCATTATTGATTTATAAAAACAGATTGGTAAATGTGTTCTAAATCTACTTAGAAGACAAGATTGGATATGTTTTAAGCAGTATTACTTCTTGGGGTACCAAAATTGGAACCTAAACTTAAAATATTGGGTAACAATGGGAGGAATACCCAAGAAGTGTCTGAGAAGTTTAGTATTTGTTAGAATTTGTTGTGCAGATGGGCTTTGTGTAAATCTATTGGTGTAAACTATCCAAAGGGTCTTTGAGTAATGTGTAATTTACTACACCCATATTTTCTCTTAGTGGTCAAAGAAAAATTTTAGTTTGAAAGGGTTAATTTGGTCGATAAATTTGGTTATTTATAAATTAAAAAAAGATACTTGTGTTTTTGAAGTTTTATTTTAAGGAAGAAATCTTGAGATTTTATTGACTGGGTAAAATGTTATTGCCAAGGGAACTGTTGATAAAATTAGGAAATTAATAATTCAGCTTTGTCATTTATGGGCCAATGGAGAAGAGTTACAAACTCTATGACACTAACGTTTTGTGAGTGTGATAAGAGTTTGTGAGTACATTTTCAGACTGGAGAATATTTATTTTTTTGAAACCAAAGGGTTGTGTATATAAATTACAAGTGTTATAAGAGCTGCGGTTTAGAAAAGGTGATCTGACATCAGAAGAGGAGATGTGTTGACGTCATATCTGGTGTGTGAGAGCCAGCTGGATGAAGATATCTGCCTGCAGTGGTAGGCTGGGTTGGTCACTGCTTTGAGCCTAGATTTGGTTCTGTTGTGGTGCGTGGCCTTTTCATATACATTTTTTAAATAATCATATTTATTAATTATATTCTGTTAATTATATCATTTTGTAATTTGATTAAATCATAAGAAAAAGTAACAAATAAGAAAATTAACATTAGAAGAGAAATTGTTTAGTAACACCACAATCAAATTAAATAAAATCGTTGTTTTTAGAAGGTCTCGATGCCATTTTTGTTTGAGTCGGAAAAGAGGGTTGTAGGGATTAAAATTGGTCAACAGAGTCTTTGAAAATGGGTTTGGCTATTATGGCAGTTGACTATGGAAAAGGGAGAAGGGGTAGAAAATGAGGTCTTGGGCTGAAGGGGTATTGAAGTCATGGTGAAGTGAAGAGATAGGTACATAATAGGGAGACTTTATGATTATTCTGATGATTTTGAATTAAAAAGTTTGGATTATTTAGTCTTCTTTATTCTGCAGTAAAATCTTGTATGGCATTTGTAAGTTTAGAGTTTATATTCATTAGCCTATATAGAAGTCCTTGTATTTAGTTATGTTTTTGTCTTTTATTTTCAGTATGCTTATTTCAGGTGAGTCATGAGCCAAGATGGAAGTAGTGAATGAAATGAGAGAATGGTAAAGAATGCTTTTAAATTTTACAGAGCCAAGACATTTTTTCCCACGTAATTGGAAATTAACTTGCATGCATTTTGGTTAATTAATTTTAATTATCCATTTACAGCACCATTGCTAGATACTTGCAACATGTGCTTGTACATTTTTGGAAGACATTTTGTGATTTTGGGTAGGAAGATAGGATAGCCTTAAAATAGAACTAAGAGGGTACTTGGGTCAGCAGTGTGAAGGATGAACTCCTGCTTCCACTTGGTAGTAATGGGAATAACTCAATCCATAACGAACTCTAATGAAGCAGATGGATAAGTAGGACTTAAGAATTAGTTAAGTATTACTAGGAAGTATGAATTTGAGCTTAAACAAAAGAAAACTATGCTAGACTTAGAAAGTTTAGGGAGAAGGCTGTTTGGAGGTTAGAATGATTGGTTATGTGATAAGTTATTTTGAAAAATAATATTGTCTGAATATTTCCAGAATCAAATCTTGTGGGATAAGTAAGAAATGGGTTTGTGTATATTTTGAAATATATTAGTTCATACAAAATATTATATGATAATATAATATGATATATTTCCATTATTTTTTTTTCGTTTTTTTTTTTCTCTGCATAATTCCAATCCCAATATTTGGAATTTTATTATAAAAATAAAATTGACCTTAGAATCTGAATTTTTCAGCCCTGAAGATGGCTTGCATTGCAAGCTGAAGAATTAGTATTATTTAAAAAATGTTATTAATTTTTTAATTAAATACTTTTTCACTTAAATCCTTTCTGACCAAACCACAACTACTGATGTACTGATACACCACACAGTCAATTATTTCCTTACCACTCCATTAATTATTATTCATTATAATCAAATTACAAAATGTTTTTATTTATTTCTAACAGAATGTAATATGTAAATAAAGGTTATAAAATAAAAAAAATATCCTACACTCACACATTTATACACATGACACATTCGTGCTATCACAAAAAAATCACTGTCACAACTCACACACATACATATAAGCACAATCATAAACATGGAGACAGGTACTAAAATTTAAATTTGTTAACCCACAAACATATATGTTTATGTATGGTAATTCTGTCAATAGAGAGAATCTTGAAAACCAAGTGAATTTGCCATATACCAACCACTTATATTAATTACAGAATTAAATGTAGAAATGTTATTTAGTGGATGTTTGATAAATGAGAATAGAAATTCAAGAGCAATACCTCTCTATTGATGCTAAAATTCATGTCATGAAAATAGGTAATATGCCCAGTTATAATTTTATAATTATTAACATAATACTTCTAACTAGAATAAAATTACTCTTCTGCCCTGAATCGGGAATGAAGCCACATTATTCCACAAAAAGCTTTATAGGATTTATACATAAGCCAAACAAGATAAAATAAAAAACTTAAGTAACGTTTAATTCTTTAGTTAAACTTTTAGCTATTATCAAATCTTCTGGGATTTAAAAACTTATCACAAATGCATAATGTTCTCAGTTACTATTATGTGATGCAAATAACTAATTAAGCTAGCATTATAATGCACTTATATTTGTTTAATTTAGCATGTTTTATTTACTGAAAATGATACCTAAACAGATTAAATAATAATTCATGCTTGCCCATGCCTCATAATTGGTTCTAAATAAGAATAAATAAATACTATCCATATCCTATTCTATAACACTATTTTTAAAGTTTTAAATTGTCTAGTGAAAACACAATTTAAAAAAAAAAAAGTAAAATAAACCCATTTCAGTATGTTTTTCTTTTATTAAACTTAAATATTTCCTTTTCATGATTTTAATTATAAAATAATCTGACATTCAAGTACCTCAAGAGTGCCGATCAGATGGAGAAAAATGTCAAAGGATTTATGTGATTGATATTGGTTGGCTGCCAAGAAACTCATGCAAAATGGAGCAAAAAATAAATAAAACAAAATAAATAATAAAACTGTGTGGGATCAGTAAAGTAAAAAAAAGTAAGTATTTTTCACTTGTATTCTAATGGTCTCCAAGTGAAAAGGACAAACTGATTCCACACAGAGATCCCTGATGATGGCTTATACTGAAAACCAAAACATTGGCATACAAAAATAAAAGAATATACATTTTTCTGGTGTATATATATTTTATTATTATTATTTTTGTTATAGATATTCCTCACAAACCAGAGGAAAGATGGGATTCGTTGCGCCTTTTGCGAATCAAATCTACATTGCCGGAGTGGAGAGGAACTTTCACGTGCACGTTCCCATTAAAGGAAGTATCAAGTACAATCCTTCTAGTTACAACAACTCCCTGGAAACTGTCCTCGAACCCCTCGCAGCCAGTGGTGGTAAACAACAAGTGTTCCAGTCAAGCACCAACCTTTACACTACAGCTCAGGATATCAACGAGGGCAAACCCTACATCCAAGGTCAAAATGCTCTTCCTGTCTACTCCAGGCCTTTCCAACAGGTTAGATATGCATGTGCAACCATGAAAATATTANTTAAATTAATATTTTACTTCAATAATTTTATTATTTTTGTATTGAGTACTTAGTTTACTATATAGGTGATATCCTGATATTATAATAATGTAACTATTAAAAACCATATTGTACTTGATTAGCTTTCTATGACCCAGTATTTGACAGACCAATAATATATAAATAATTGGAGAAAAGAAACATTTATGAGATTCATTATTAATTTTTTTTTATAGTCTATATCAAAAGACATTTCAAAGAGATAAATATATTTGACATTATTAGATGAATGATATATCAGCAAACAGGCATGTAAAGCAAAAAGTAAATATTCATATTACTGACAAACAAGTGAAGTAAATTTAGGCACACTCCAAAACTAAAAAAAAATAAAAATGGGTTTTTGTCATATTTTCATAACTAACACAACTGCCAGTACATCCAAACTTAATGTGTGTAATGAAATGAATTTTTATTCATTGAGAGAGCAGACTTTTATTTTAGGGAGAGGATCAGCACAGATGTGAAAGACTTTCTCGAAGGAGAGAATGAGGCCACATATGATGGTATGTAGGTAAATATTCTAAATACATAACGGCAACAGGTCATATTATAGGCCCAGAGGGAAATGCATGCTAAGAATGTATTTATTCTTGATCCACAGCACACTAGAGAAGGCACATGGTCAGGACATCACTCTGGTTGCTTGATTTTTTTAACCATTCAATGAAGAATGGTTTGCAATTAAGACTGAGCATTCCCTAGGAGTACACTAGGTATCCTCAGGGACCTCGGGGAACTGCCAGCCAGAAAGGGGCTCTGCTGAAGAGTCATTGGATACCAAGATGAGCAAAATATCTGGGGGGGGGGGGGGGCAATTCAAATTACAAAGAAACCCAAAGTGAAAGTGCCTCTGATAAGAACACAAGAGTCTGTATGTCAGATATCAATTTAAAAAACCCAAAATTGGGACACCCATAACAATCAAGTTTAGCTTGTATATCTATCTACCCCTGGTATCTACCAGGGCATTGGGTAATGAGTAAACTAATTGCCTTGTCAAGATAATTGGGCATTGAGTAATTGGGCAAGGAATGAATATATATATATTGTCACTGAAAGATAGAACACGGACCCATTCAAAGCTTGGAAAACCCTACATAGGAAGAACCATGGAGCCACGTAAATTAGGCAGAATGAGCTTGAAAGTGACAAATGCAGTAATAATAGGGCAGGCTGACTAAGAAAGCGCCTGTTTAACATGGGTTTAGCCACATCAAAACTTTCTAAGAAATGAGACATTGCAAAAGAAACCCTCTTTTACTTTATATGGAATTTGACAGGTACTAACAAAAACAGGCTGTATTGCTTTGGACAAACAGAGATTATAGATCTGAAGAAAGTTACTAAATTAATACCCCTTGATACAAGAGCATTTATCAAGGACCTCTATCTGTACTGAGTACAGTTACTTGAGGACATAATAAGTCTTAATGGGTTATGGTGGTACTTCCCCTTTCAGGGGGCCTTATTATCTCAGCTATCAATCTCAGCCTATATATTAATATAAGAGAAATGGCCAGTCACCTTTTGGGTTACACATTTTTATATTCTTTATGAGCCATCACATCTGGTCCCTTCCGCCCCAATTCTCATGAAAACTCTTCCCAGCCACTGTCACATTAACACCTAGTTTATTATTGCCCATTTCATTGAATTCCTTTCTCCAAGACTTGGCTCAATTCTTCCATTCTTCTCTTTCCTGTTTTACTACATGGTAACAACCTCCTCCACCATAATTGTGTTGACTGCATTGGTATGACTCTTTATGTTCACAATTCCCTCAAATAACAAGTTTTTGATTGATCATTTACAACTGCCCCCGTCCCCATCCCAGTCTGAGTTCCTATTTAATTTGCGTACCAATCTTGAAGTTAGATATATGAATTGCTTCATTAATTTTATTTTCAGAGCTCCCAGAGATCCACATATCACAAGCTACTAAGCCAAGCTGTGGTTGTTATACTCCTCTTTTCAATGGCAGTTTTTCCTAGGCACCTTCCTCTTGTGAGCCCACTTTACTTTTACTCCTAACCTTCAGATTCTCTATCCAAATCCTGCCACCCACTCTCCCACTTCTGGCCTTCTGAACTCTATGCCTTTTCCCATTAGCTGTTTCTTCTTCCCAAGTCACTTCCTTGAGAAACGTTTTTCCTACATTTTACTTTAAATCTCACCTTTTCCCCTTCCTCTTTTCTAAGTAGACTTGGTGAGCAAATGCATTAAGTTTTATTGATATTCTTAAATTTTTATTTTTATTCACTCAATAATTTCTTTTCTTTGTTTTCTCTAACTTTTTTCTCTTCTAGGTACAGCACTCATATAAATATTTCATTGACTCTCTGTAATGCATTCGGATCATTTATTAAGAACTTTACTTCCTATTGTATATTGTTTATATTTAATTATAAATGACTGAAAGTAGACTAGATAATAAGCCTTTATAAGTTTATTTTATTATTTTTAAGAGGCTTCTGCCTTAGAATAAAATTTATTTATTCTAAATATTTGGTAAATTGAAGAAAAAAAATATTAATTTTTTTGGAATAAAGACTAATGTTCCTTCCTGATAAATGGGTAATTATAACAATGCAAAGCATCAAGTTATAATCAACAATACTAACTATATGTTTAAGAGTGCTTAAAATTATTGGTTTGATTCTGAATGTCTAAAAACTAAAAATAAAGTTTCAGAATCTATAGAATTACAAAAAAAGACAATTTTTAGATAATTTTAGAAGCCAAAGTTTCTCATTCAAAAAATAAATCTCAATTCAAGGTAAGGAAGAAAAGATCATTTGAACAGAATGGTGGTTAAAGCTGAAAGAGCTATCGTGGTTAATGTCTAGTCAAAGTTTTTGGCATGTGATAAAGAAATAGAAAAGATAAAAATAAAAGAGTAGAGTACCATTTAAATTAACAATAGGAAATTTAGTATTTTTTCTCTTTATGCGGATTGATTTTTTGAAAATAAAAAATTGCTTCCCATGAGATATATTTTGACAGCATTAATTTCCATTAATAGAATGAAATTTTACAACTTTCATTAAGATCATTTTTAACTTGGTAAAATGGTTTAAATTTATGCATGTTTTTCTTCCCCATCCAACCTTGTAAAGTTCTCTTTGTTTAAATACTTTGTTGAAACATTAAGAGAAAACTTTAAAAAATAATCCAAATTATTAATTCATAATTTTCAAATAATTTAAAGTGGAATACAATGTAAATTGAATAAGTGATATTTGAATTGTGAAAAATGAAGGCTTATAAATTGATAAATAGATTATTTTTTCTTTCTTAATTCAACAAGATAGCATACTGTAATTTGAGTCATTGAATTTTTTTGTAAATTTGTTATTGAATTATTTTGTTTTTGCTGGTAATTATAGTAAGCTTTACTTCTCTCAACTACTTTATTTTTCTTTCTTTTCAATTTATTTTTCATTAAATTTACGAATAAAAGACCAGTATTATGATTAGGATCTGAAATGGGCTTATCAAATAATATGTAGCAATTCTTAATTAATATTTGATATATCACTAATTTAAATACTAGTAGTAAATATTAAGAAGTCAGTTTAAATAAAAATGTACAAAAAATAGCTAAAAACTGAATTCTAATAATAAACAGAGGGAGAGAAAAGGGGCTGGCAGCCCATACTAAAATAATGAATAAATAAGAAGTTCTATGAGGAATAAATTTACCTGGACCTTCAGCTGAGTGGTCAGCCTCTTCCTCTTCTTCATCATCTTCTAAAATATCACCTAAATCATAGTCACCACAAGTTTTTTTGCTGATGAATTCTCCTGTTTATGAATAATAAAATCATACATTCAGCATAATAGAAATAAGAATATTTTAAAGATAAAATGAAATATACATACATATTGATACCTTCGATACCCATAAATTACCTCTTAAACTTATGGCATAGCACAATTAGTAGCTCTACTAAAACTAGAAAGAGGAAGAATCCATAAAATTTTACTCATATAAAATATGGTACATAATTGAGTAGCAAAAAAAAAGAAAATCTTAATAAAAAATAATTATTATTTCTCCTATTGAGAGTAACAAAGACACAGTTTTAAAAAGAGCTATGGAATATGAGACAAATATAATACTGATACCCTACGGTTATATGAAAGATACCTAAGGGTAACTTTAATTATATTAAATATATAAAATTAAACTAAAAGCAAATAGTTATTTTTGTTTTTTTATTGTGGTACATTATCACATGTAAATTTTAAATGATTAAATGCTAGGGAATAGAATAAAAAATTTAACTGTCCAGCCAGGGCTCGAACCTGGATCTCCTGCTATCCGGGCAGTCAGCTCCTTCGAGCATAAGATGATATATTCGTCTTTCTCCGAGATTAGACTCTCGACAATTAGTGCTGGGAATTTAATAAGTTATCTGGCTCTTACGGTGGCGTAAGGGGATAACGAGTTAGCCCGGATAGCAGGAGATCCAGGTTCAAGACCTGGCTGGGACAGTTCAATTATTTATTCTATTCCCTAGCATTTAATCGTTTAAAAGCAATTAGTTTAATTCTACAATTAACTTATAATATTGACAGAAAACTATAAGAAGGAGGGGGACAATGAGAGCAATGCAATGTTTGTTAAGTCAATTCAATTACTTTCTTAGTAAGAAAGTGTCTGTACCATGTATAGGAATGACTCCATCCTACTTACTTGTCTCATTAACATTTTAAAACTAAATTTTGAAGAAAGAATTTTTAATTATTTGGAATAAGCGATACATCACATGATAAATGAAGTGTATTGGGAGGTTTGGGAGCTGGAAAGTAAATAAGTTGATGATAGAAAGACACATTTTTTTTTTTTTTTTAGAAATATAAAACAATAATCTAATGAGAGTAGAATTCACAATAGAATGCTATATATGTGATATACACCACAGAAAAAGTAGAAGAGTCGTGTAAAAAAGGAAACAACACAGATTACGAGATCCAAGGCTTCAGACACATGCACAAATTCTGCCAGATAAAAAGTGTAGATCAATACTTAACACGAGAATCATCTTATGCATGTTAACATGAAGTAATTGACACCACCTCAACTAAGTCTAATATTGGGTTGACTTATAACAAAATAACTATGACTATGAGCAGAATGAAGATTTGGAAGTGGTTAGCGCTCAGTTCAGGCTTCTCAAACCACATGAATGTTATCTCAGCAGACCCTTGCCAATACCATCTCAGCAGGAAGGGTCCCAGCCAAAACGTACACCATACAAACAGTCACCAACTAGTTATTTCTCTCCCCTTACTCGATAAGGCGTGATAAGAAGGCTTGATACCAAAATTTTCACTCTGGCCTTCCTGGTTATACCAACTATATGAATATGTTTATGTGTATATGTATATATATATATATAAATAAAGAGATTAAACGATTTTCTATAGTT
>KZ808670.1:160642-189713 GCA_000696205.2 Oncopeltus fasciatus | reverse complement strand
AAAAAATACACAATTTTTAAAATTTGTTTTTTTTTGGATCGACCTTGACCGAATCCCAACTAAAATCATCTAATAATAACATCTACGGTAAAAAAAAAAAAAAAAATCTCCATTACAAATTTAATCTTCCATACAAACCTATCAACTTATTTCAAACTTAATCATTTCAGTGTAAATCATCATAATAATCACTAGTTGTGCGTATTTATACTATTATATTATATAATAGTTATTAGTAAATATTGTCAACCTCAACAGACAGCTTCGGGATAAAACTTGACAAATCCGCTATAAAAATAAATGCAATAATGAGAGGCTAGTCAGGGATTCAGGAGGTCTTCATTAATTAATATTAAACACTGATATAAATGATACAGTGTTATTCAGGTTTTAAATAATTTACTTATATCTTTTTTAAGTTAAGTTAAAAATCAAATGCATTCTTATTCGTGTAAACTTATAAAATCAATAAGGTTTTATTTTGCCAACGTTTCGGCCTGAATTTCAGGCCTTTTTTTTTTTTTTACTTCAATTCACGCAATACGTGACTCTCTCACTTCGTTATTCCCATAGCCCTGACGAAGGCCTGAAATTCAGGCCGAAACTTTGGGAAGAATAAAACCATATTGGTTCACATATTTGTTTTTATTTAATAATAAACCTTTGACCGAACCCATGCCTCATCTCCCTTCTCCTCTTCCTTATATCATTTATTTTTTATACTTGCTGTGAATATTCAATGAATGACAATGCTAGCTTAAAATTTTCAAAATAATTACGAATTATACAATAATATTTATTTAGTGTCAAATTAACAACTAGGTGTGACAGGCGATCGACTCTAAATTGTAAATTATTTTCAGTCTTATATTTTGGAAAAGGGAGAATATTATTTACCCAACACTAACTGATTGGTAGAAGTCCGACGAGAGGGCCTTGTTTGGCTTATCACACTCCATCAAATCAATAGAATTACCTCCTGAATGTTTAACTAGTCCTTCAACCGCACACTACACTCTTGTCGACATCGATTGCGGGAGAAATATTTTCAGGGATACCCCTATTCTAGTCCTGTTTTTTTTGTTTTGTTTTTTTAAGTTGCACAGCTCAGTTGAGGAAATTTACTTACTCTATGCTCCTAACCTGAACCGATGAGAGAAAGTACAAAAACAGAGTCGGTGAAGAGGAAAATTAACGAGTGATGTATAAATGAAGAAAAACAAAGAATTGGGTTAACTAACTACTTACTGAGGATATCGTTCAAGTCCTAAGCTGTAAGAAGTAATTATATTTATTACACAATTACAATATATTATATATAAATTTAGTTGGTTATTGGGGATTTTGGTCAAGTAATTTTCACAGTAATCTAGTCAATATTTCGAGTATATTTACTCTTATCAGGGAAATCATAACGTCCCCCAAATTCCCAAAAAATTATGTTTNTAATCAAAAAATTGTATATACTTATTTCTTTTTTAAGATTGTTATTTAAACCAAATAATGAAATAATCTAGCTCTTGAGTCAAAGAAGGTAGAGGCAAGGGATGAAGAAACAAAAAGATTTGAGAGAGTCCTAAAATTTTACTAAATATAATAAATTAAAGAATTGATATAAAGTACAGTTTAAAGGTAAAATGAATTGCACAATAACAGTGAAATAAATTAAACACTAACAAAGTCAGTGTGTCGGCCCGAGGGCGGGTCATATATTTTTCATGACTCCCCCAAGCTTTATTCAAGAAATAAATTCGACATTTTCTCCCCCCCTCTGAATCCCTACATAATTTCAGGAGACATTGTGTTCCCTCCCGACAGATGTTGCAGTCGTCAGCTCCGAATCACGATTAGAATTAAAACATGGGGCAGGGGCCACATTAACCTTTCCCATATATTGTCGGGGCATTAACAAGAACAAATTATTTCTGACATTTGTCGCCAGAAGAATGAAGTAATGTTTAATTAATTAGCCTCAGTTTAAATCATATGCTTATTTCTTTCGGCTTTAATATTTCTACAATTGCATTAATATGATTTTAATTTTACATTTTCTGATACAGTTTTAACATGATAAGAAAGAGTTCATCTACTTTAACCATTTCGATGCATTTATTTTAATTATTTGAGAGTAAATTTCATTCGCTGTCAATAAGTAAAAGTTTCTAGAAACAATGAGATTCGTCCATGATAATTAAACTAGATATCGTAATTCATTGCCAACGCTAAAATTATTTCATTCATATCTTATTTTATTATTACTGCTTACGTGGCAAAGTTGAATAAGAAGGAGTGTTGATTTGTAGTAAATATGATTTATTTATTAATTTATGTGTATTTAGACAATACACACACAAACTTATATTGTCTTCTAAATAATAAGATTAGAGTTTAATTTTTTAGGCTAGTAAACCTTAAGATTGTTCAGAAAAAAGGAGAAATAATAAGGAATAAAACTACAATTTGCAAAATAATTATTGGGGATTAGGAAAGGGAGTTATTATTAAAATAAAAATTAAATGATCAACATTTAGGAATTCAAATGAACAATACACAATTTACTTAAGACTCTCAGTAATTAGTTTAGTTAGCAGCACTATACGACGGAATAGTCTTGAAAGACAAACTTTCTTTGCGTCAAACCAAAATTATTTAGTCAGCGAAATTGTTCTCCAAAAAATATAATTTTCTTGAAAACGCCTTTCATGTTTCGACCATTTATTAAACAAAACAATTGGATTTCATGAAAATCAAGTAAGACTGATATTAAACTAAAAGATTTGTAAGCAGCCTCTTTCCTTTACTGGTGGTCGGTCTGTAGGGGAGTGAAAGAACAGCGCGAGCCATCTAGTGGCGATACCCTGAACTAAAACGCGCCAAGAAGAAGCACTCTCCAAGAACTTCATTTCTGAGGGCTTTGAAGCCATCCGAAGCTTAATTACGGAATTGTAATACTTAAGACTGAGTAATTATGCTTTGTACAGGAAATTATGTTTCTCAGTAATATGTGTCAGTAAATAAAAGTAAAAAAATTGGTACAAATATTCTCTGTCGCTTTGAAGAAAATTTGTTTAATTAATTTTAAAATAAAACATCAATATAAAAAATTGTGTAACGAATTTTTTAAATTAAATTAAATGTAATTCTTTCTATACAATAAACTTATTTCTCATTATGCTCACTATTTCATTTATATAAATTTAATAATTTGTAAATTTTTAAGTCGTTAAATTAAAATTAAATTATTCAAACTTAAGGTTATTTTAAAAAAGAGAATACTCTCTTCATTTAAGTATTATAACAAATAAAAAAGGAAATAAATATAATAATATATTGCTTGTAAAACTAAAATTTAAAAAAAAATACTGTTTTCGTAATTGTATAAAATTGACAAAAACTACATTGAAAAAAAAAAGAAAAAAAAAAAATAGAAATCCAGATAAAAAGCAGGAGTTAAGTTGGTGCTGCTATCTGGTGACGATCCGCTGAACTAAAAAAAATTCCCAGCGCTTGAGGAGCTCGTGGTTTTTAAGAGCTATTTAATCACGCTCTGTTAAACTTCTATCTGATTGAAATTACAAATAGAATAAAAACGACGGAGTTTGACAAAATTTGGTAAATTTCCAGTTCACCACAAAATTTAGTTTGTTTTCTAAAGAATAGTTAAAAGCAAGCTGTCTAGGGTAGAAGTAAAAAAATCCCATTTTTTAATGATAACGACACTATAAAGTTCATTTAGCCAAATTAACAAAGTTAGCGTAAATCTATGACAAGTTAATTGTAAAAATTGGTCTGCCAATAAGGTGTATACAAATAAATAAAATAATAATGAGTTATTATATGATTTGAGAATATAAATGCTAGAAAAACTTTATATTTGACCTTCATTCACAAACCAAATGGAATATGTTACTCACCTTCATACCCTTAAATATATAACCAAATAGAGAGTTTTTTGACCGTAGGTATTATTATTACATAATTTTTTTGGGAGTTCGGTCAAGTCAGATCCCCCAAAAAAATACTTTTTTTAAAAATGTTTTTTTTTGGATCAACCTTGAACAAACCCCTACCACCAATTCTCTACTATTAATATTTTTTTTTTATTTAATAGTTTTATTTAATGAAATCCCCGAGAAGTATTATATACTAAAAAATCCTAGAAATAATTAATACATATTAATCATTGTTATAATCTATCAATTAGCATAAATATATATCTTTTGTCTAAAAAGTAATCTCTTTTCAAAACAAATTCTAAAATAAGTATTTTTATTTTCATTATAAAGATTTGAAAGTATCACAAATATTAGTTTAGAGTACGCCATTCATCCAAGATCTCCTCTCCAATAGCTTCAAGCTCTTTGATAGTAAACTCCAATTTCATCTTAATCCCCATGCCCAATCCCTGTCGTCGGACATCAATCCTCATAACCCTTCCCAGCGACTTAAACGGAGGTAGCTTCGCGACCTCCTAGGCCTCAATGCCTACATTTATTAGGAGTGTGGTCGATGGGCCCCTTCTCCCTGCACAGTGATGTTCACTTATTGATTTTATTGTCATTTTTTAATTTTTTTTATAGTCATTTATTTATGCCATCTAATTACAAGATGTTAACAACAGAAGGTAATAAATAAATATTTATTAATAATAAAAAAAATAATATGCAAGGTACGCCAGAGCGCCATCACCCCAAGAGATCTAAGGTGCCGACTCTGTGGGGGAGGTAGGGGTGGGGGGAAGATTTCGGAACGGGATTCAGGTTAAGAGAGCTCATTGCACAGTCTCCATGGCATGCCCATCGGATCCGACCGCGTACTCTTATATAACTCCAGGGACTATCAGCGATTTACTACGTCTATACACTTTGAGAAAATAGATAAAGAGGGGAGGACAGCCAAGGAGAAAGAAAAAAAAATGTGTAAAAGAGTAGAGAGGGTGGGGGGTAAGTGGTTAGAATCTGTAGGCCCAACGCGTGTCGCGTGATTCAAAGATAAGATTGGTACATTTCGTTAAAATTATAAAATCATGGCAGGAAAAAAAGTAACACTCGCATTAGAAAAGTGTATCAACCACCAATAATTGAAGATTTCGTACTTCAATCTCGTACGGGTTATTAGAATAAAGTACAAACTAAAATATAAAAATAATTAATATCTATTTTCCTTCAATAAAATCTATTATCAATCTTTAATTAATATTTAAAAATGCAACTTGAAAGTGATTTTTGAAGTAATTGAAACTATAGAGTTCAAAATACATATTTTATTGGAAAAATTAATTATCCGAAAAGTTAATTCCATACGAACTAACGTTCAATATAGAAATTTAAAAAATGTCTCAGATGAAACACTAATAAGATTTCATATACTCAGTAAATCCAACTTTGTTCTTGTCTCCCAAAAGTAGCAATTTGAGTTCAAATCCCGCCCAGTGCAAGTTTTTATCGTAAAATATGTAAAAGCTTGCCCTGAGTATCAGATGTTTAGAATTGGATGGCTACCTGTAGACAGGGACACCTTCCATGATCTATGTAGATTGTTAGGGGACAATAAATAACGCATTTAAAAATTAAAGTAAAAGAAACATTGTAGCGAATTCCGAAAAAAGTAGATAGCTATTTGAGTTGTTTTCATAGCAGATTTCGCGATTATTTTTTTTCTCGATATGTTATCCTAATATGCAAATATATTTGGGTATTTACACACATTTGCCACAATCACTTATTTTCCAACAGAGAACAGTTTTCAGTTTTTTAAACATAAAATTTGGCATACAATTTAGTTTTTTTTCTTTTGATCTTTGATTTTTGTATTTATCCATTTATCGATTTATTTGTATTTATGTATAATATTATACTCGATTTTTCGAGCCGTAATATTCAGTTTAGGGTCCTGAAAGTCACAAACACAAATATGTTAGTCGCTAAAAGAATGATTACAGATGTTACACAATTAGGAGTCATACAATTAGGGTTAACTCTAAACCGTACTTGTCAATACGGTTTATAATTATTATCTCTTGTCAGTTTTAGATGTAAAATTAAAGACTGAGTTTGATATTGAGCGAAATCGGACGAATGGGGATGGTGATTAAACTGAATTATCAGAAGCACGTACAATAAGTATTTTAGCTGCAGAACGGATAATATTCATTTTAGTGCAATCACTAATCTCAAGAGAGATTTGTGTAATGATAAAGACATATTATATAAGTATGGATGATTAAACTATATAGAGAATTCATATACATTAACTGAAAATCTAAGGAATTCTATTAGTTTATGCAGCCCATAGCGTGACAGACTTTTTTTTTTTGGTATATATTTGTATATTATGCACATAGCTATAGTTTTATAGGTAACTATAGTACCGTTCTTCTTGTTTTGATTTTTTTTTTTTCATATTTAAATCGTAAATCGTGCCCTCATGAAAACCCCAGCTGTCTTCTGATATCAATCTTAAGTGACAAAAAAGGAAAAAAAAAATTATTTTCCACACAATTTCATGTATAAATCCCTCAGTTTCGAAATTTATTTCCTAACATAACCTCTTTATGGTAAGATAAAATATGGCAATGAACTTCTACTACCGACTTCTATCAATGCCCTCCACCAAAGTACCTTCAGAAGGTTTTAATATTTTGGATTCTGTCAAATGGTACGAATAACATACCCATATACACATACACCGTGCAATTTCTAGGAATGTGTCGAGAAGAGTATTTACCCTATCAACAAATATTTGCTATTTGATGATAATTCGAACCATAATTTATTTCATGGATATTATGCTTTGCTTATTAAGTTGTTAAGCTATAAAAATATGAAGGTTACTTTCTTTTCCTTCCACGCTAATTGAAATAAAAAGAGGAGAGGAGAGAATTAAATCTACTATAGTTGTAGTGTTTGTCTTACATGTATGAGCTATTTGTGCAGTTTTTCTTAAAAAGGGAATAGATTTTATATTTATTGTTCGACTAAAAGTAAACTAAATATTCCAAGTATGTATAAATTCAAATGGAGAGTTTATGACCGTAGAGATTATTAGTAGAGTATTTTACGTTGGGGTTTTCGGTCAAGGTTGATCCAAAAAAATATAATTAAAAAAAATATGTATTTTTTATAAGGGTCCGACATTGGGGTTAATATTTTAAGTCATCTTAGGGCTATCTTGAAGGTGACAACACGTCCTCTCTCGACTTCATGATAGCCCTGAACACCTTACAATGAAAGCCGAAATGTCATCTGATAATTAAAAAATACACATTTTTTAAAATTGTATTTTTTTAAAATCAAACTTGGCCGAACTCCAACAAAAAAATCTCTACCAACTTTCAAATACGTGTATTTTCATTGGGCTCATAAATACCTAAGGTTCTCTGAAGTCATGAATCAGGATGCATGAACAGATATGTATCGATGAGATACAAAAGTTGATACCTTTTTTCTACAAGAAAATTATGTAAAACTCAAGACAAAGCTGTGAAATGAGAAAACGTCCCGGAACCCGGCGAAACACGAGGTGGAAAATGAGGCAATCTTCAATAAACCTCGTCCTCAAGAACCAAGATTTCAACATTGGTAGAGAGTGTTCTCTAAAAGGATTATTAATTATGCCTGAATCGCCACCAAGGACGCCCCTTTCAGTAGGCACGTTTCGTGTAGCCTTGCAAAACTAAATATCGGGTCAAAGGGACATGTATTCTGTTCCAACAGCACAGTTATAGACGCATGTACTCACTAAAGTAGATACTGCGATGATATCTGTTATCCTCTCCCATCTGAGGATGGACGACTGTTTCTTTGAAAATTTGGATATAACCAGAGAAACTGACGTATAAAACATATGTATATGAAATTCATCTCATATGCATGCGTGTATTTGCGTATTTGAAAAATTATCATAGGAATTAAGACATGACAGTAAATAGTGCGAAAAGTGAATGTAATTTCTAAGTTCAAAAGGAGAGAGTTTTGACCGTAGATATTATTATTAGATGATTTTAGTTGGGATTCGGTCAAGGTAGATAAATAAAAAAAAATACAAATTTTAAAAAATACGAGAGAGGACGTCTTAAGTTTCACATTTCCATGACGCGGAATGGAAATTTCCGGTCAGTCAAGGAAATGTGAACTTAGGGACAGGACGTCCTCTCTCATCTTCATGATAGCCCTGAAGATGGCTTACAATGTAAGTCGAAACGTTGGCAGATAATCTTTTTAAAAAATACACTTTTTTTTAAATTTGTATTTTTTTGTGTTTTTTAGATCTACCTTGACCGAACCACAACTAAAATCATTTAATAGTAATTTCTAAGCTATACTCATCACATTAATTGGAATAAATTTTCATAAAAACTTCCTTGTTCTTGAAAGCCTTTATGTAAAAGATTTTAAACTAAAAGATACAGTAAAGCTACGAGGCGAAAGCCCAAAAGTAAAACGGAAAAGTCTAAAGTTTAAAAGTTCCCTAAAAACGGAAAATTATTTCTTACATAAACAAATAGAGTTGAGTTTCATTACTTTAAACTAAGTATTACATCGAAGAAACCTTATTTATCACACTCAAGATAGCAGATAATCCCCCACCTCTATTCGACCCAATTAGCTACATAAGCAGCTTAGCCTTTTGTTTTGTATTAAACAGTTACACGCCGAACTAAAGAAAAAATAAAACTATATAACTGTACACATTGGGTCAAAATAAGTGACACGAGAACAACCTCATTAGCTTCATTCCTTTGGAATTCAGTAAAAGCAAAGAAAGGATTATCTAGTTATTAGTATCAAGCCACTTGAGCATCTATTAAAATCACCGTCATCTAAATAATTATTGACGACGAATTGAAACAAATGGTTGATAAAATTGTAATAAGTAATTATGATCGAGGGTAAATATTCTTAGAGCAGTAAACAAAGAACATTAAAAAATAAAAACAGATTTTCATTATTGGTTAGTCTAAAGTGGATGTGTTATACATCATTAAACAGCTAGGGGGCGCCAGGCTAGCTCAGGGGATCCGTACGGGTCTCGCAATCCTGACGCCGCGGGTTCAAATCCCGCCCAGGTCAATCTTTTATTTATAAATGGAAGCTTGTCCTGAGCCATGGGTTTTTAAAATAGGGTGGCAACCTGTAGATAGCCCCTCCCTCCAATGACCCTCAGTGGTTGCAAGGGAGGCTAACAGAGCAAAAAAAAAAAAAAAAATCATTGAACAGCTGATAGTCCTTGAAACACCCAAAATTAAACGGATCGAGCGGATAGAAAAGGAACTATGGGAAAGCCTGTAAAGTGTACGAAATGAATGCCAAAGTCCAGAGAAATTGTATTTATTAAGATACACTGGAGAAATTAGTGAGGGTCCAGGATCAGAAAAACAAAATGCTCCAAAATCGTAGGGGAATTATTTTATTATTGCCGATGTTTCAACCTAACTTGTATGTCATCATCAGGTCTCTAATAAAATAATCGTCGGCAATCATTACCTAACAATTTTGAAGTACTTTATTTTTTTTATCCTCGCCAAAACCCTGACTAATTTCCTCAGGATAAGACTCGACGGCCAACCCAACCAACCTTATTATGATACATGTGTAAAGGCGCTACTCTTCACCTAATATAGCCTTCCTCGTTGTTGTCAGGAAGGTTATTGCTACCCTCGACAGTGTTGCCAGTTAATTTTAATTTAATTAAGCATTAATAATTTTATCGGTAACACTGGGTTAATCTGTAATTACTTTGCCGGGTACATAGTGTTAGCTCGTTTTTTCTCTGATTGTGAACAATCTGTTTTATTTTTTATTAAAATTTCACCATCGTAAGTCGTTACGCCAAGCCTACTTTTCCTACTTCGGCATTTCAACTATAAACCCCGGATCGGGGAAAGTTAATAGACAGGTTTCTAATTTTAAATTTTATATTCTCTATTAGAATTGTACTCTACCGCCACATGAATGTTGCCAGAGTAGTACTTTTAAGTTACTTTCAATGTGATTGTGAACATGGACATGATGTATATTTATAAATGTTTAGCATGGCGCGAACATGATCTTTTAGCTTTTTTCATGTAAAAAAAAAAAACGCTCCGAACAGATGCAATAACATTCCGCCAGAGAGAGGCTCCGCAAAATTTCCTTTGTCTTATGATTTCCTTTGAGACAGACAGGAGAGAAAGAAAATTATCAGTCGTCTCACAAGGACAAAAGGATAGAGGTACAGCTTGCTTTATCAGCAAGGACGAGGTCAGGAGTGAGTGCTCAAGACTCCTCACTATATCGATAACTATCTAAATATATAAAGAAATAAATACAGATTAAAAATATATAATGACTAAGGAAATGAAGATTAAAAAATCACAACTTTTACTTATTAATTCGTAAATATGTTTCCATTATGCTGGTCCAGACAAAAAAAGGACCCTCTATCTAAAGCCTAATTTCACCTAACATAAAACTCATCAAATGGTTTTTGAGGAATCTCTAATTACCGAAATACCATTCTTTCTACTGAATCCCATGAACACAAACTCCTTTTATCTGAAACAGTTCACATTAACTTACAACTCAATCCAGTTAACGACAGAACGGACATAGAACAAATTTCTTGAAATAATTCAAACATTCTTAAGTTTTGTAAGCAGTACACAGGATAAGTTTGGCCAGTTACTGTCGCCTTGTTTTAGCGGTTCACTCGAACTTCGTCGCATTCTCAAATTCACAATTACGAAGGGGACAATGCCTCCTTGAGTCCTGCTGGACTGCGAATGCTACGTAGTTACAAAGGCCCCGGAAATAGATCAAAAGAAACATCTCGGGTGCAAAATGTCCATTGCGCAATAAAACTGCGCTGTGAGAGCGCAAAGGGAGGGTGGCCATCACGTAGACAACCCTGATGTAATGTCCCCCAACTTAGAATGCCATCACACTTCAATAGAGCTATAACATATAAGAATACAAACTTACATGCTTACTGCATTTAATGTTATATTTATTTCATTATTAATAGCTAGTTGAATATCACATTGAGTTTACTTTTTTTTTCTATCTATTCTTGTTCATATTTTCAATTTATTTCCAAGTACTTTATAATATAGAAACGTGTGTATATATGATAAACAAAGAGAAATGAATGAAAATATAAAACTCTGTGTGAACGACTATATAAAATGGATACT
Organism: Oncopeltus fasciatus; assembly: GCA_000696205.2. NCBI lineage: Eukaryota > Metazoa > Arthropoda > Insecta > Hemiptera > Lygaeidae > Oncopeltus > Oncopeltus fasciatus. The sequence continues at coordinate 178,540 of KZ808670.1, read as the reverse complement.
GAACATATTAGAAATAAAAATTATTAATGAAATTTGTAAGCCGAAACGTTGGCTAAAATAAAAACTATTTTGGTTACAATTGGTTATTAATTGTTCAACTACCATGACCGCTTCAACTTCCTGATAATCCGCTCTTCATAGAAAAATAAATATATAATAGGTAAATAATAGGTAAATAATCTAAAAGGTTATTTTCACTACCAATGAATATAGAACTATCATGCCTTCTATTATCCGTCTTCATTGGTTTCTGCAAACCATCTTCTGTTGGCAAGCGCGTTCGGACATTATCGACCTTCTTGGCCGAATACTTGTGGTTCACTGTCACTGTCTGTATTCAACTCCGAAAGCGCTCGCCAACAGAAGATGGTTTGCAGAAACCAATGAAGACGGATAATAGAAGGTATGATAGTTCTATATTCATTGGTAGTGAAAATAACCTTTTAGATTATTTACCTAATTGGCTAATGTCAAAATAATCCTAAGGGATGAATATTGCTCAAATTGGCATATGATATTGGATAGGATTCCCTCACTGTAGGTTATTGGGGGTATATAGAAAGGTAACCCCCAGGTTACAGTAGATAAGGCAATAGCCAGTTTAGAAAGTGGCATAGGTCAAGGCCCCCAGAGGACGACTGCCAGTTAGCCAAGTATCCAGGGCAGTAGATCAGTGAGTACCTGACGCCTCAAGTAAGAGATGATATATTGCGTCTCCACAGGGGCTTAGAGCAGAAATTGCATTCTCACTGTCATTTTTCCGAAGAAATATCATTAATCAGAATGGGACTTGGCGTAAATATATAATTTGGGTAATGAGAACAAATAATCAGAAGTGGGGTCGTTCCCTGTAACCGTTATTTCAACATAATAATAGCATAACAGTAATTCTTACTTAAACATATTTCCCAAAGCTCAAATTGAAAATAATTTTATCTTAATACAACTTTACTAGGTACTCAGCACTAAAATAAATATCGAAAATCCATTAACTTAAAAAAAAAATTATATTATTGAGAAGCAATTTTGATTGAGTGGGAGAAGAAGTTTCCCTAAAACTCTAAAGACGTAAAGGGATATTTTAGCGATCATAAGGACATAATTTGTATTTAAATTAAGTGAAAATTGACATATCGTATAATAATAACCATTGAAAAATATATCTGACGATAGCTTGTCAGTAAATTTACTAATGTGAAGAGATCGCTGTAAAAGAGTCAAGAGTTAAATAGTGCGGGTAGTAAATCTGTAGATGGCGCTGGAATCGGGTTGCTGACCGAAGACGGACGACAAAGACTCGGGGCGCGGAAGAGTCTGCCAGCCCCGTGACCAATAGGGGTGGAATGCAGAGAGAGAGGAGGGAAATAGAACAGCACTGCGCCATTTCTACCCCCGGGGGCCAGCCTTCAAGAGAGAGAAATTCGACGAGAGCAGTCGCTGGAAGAGTAGTCTCGTCAAGAGTATTAGACAGCTAAGCCACTATCAGTCCTATATGATAACGCGGATGGGGGCGAAATAGGTAAAAAGTTTAAAATGACATTATGATTCTCAATGAAAATAATTAATAATTAATGAAAAATCAATTAAGTAAATATTAATGAAACGAACAAATTAGAGTAATTATACAACGGGGGAAAAAATCTTACGCAATTTACCATACTGCAGCATAAAGAAAATAGGAACAATTCTTCAGGGATCTTAAAAAAAAAAACTAAAAAAAAAACAACAACTTTACTTTCACAATACTTCATTTATTGCATAATAGTGAAAACCATCGGCCTAAGCTTTAATACTTTTAGTCGACCATAATATCTCAAAACAATCGCATTGAGCTTTTTAGCGATCCTCAGGGACGATTTGAAATATGTGTATTTACAAAATGCAATGAGCAGCAAATAATCCGAAGCGTTACAGACTGGTCATTAAAAACTAGATAACAGAATTATTAAATTAAATTAAACTAAACTAATATTGTTCACGTAGGCTTCGTCGGTCGTCAGATGTATTTACCATTTCATCTTCCGGGTTGGACCGAGTCAAATTGTTGTTATTTGCCGAGCTTTCGCACATCATGTGATGGCTTCTTCAGGGCTGAAAAGAGAATGAGAGTTGTAAAGAGAGATTTTTAAAAATCCAGATGGTATATATTTACCATGTTTTATACACCAGGTGGTGTATAATCCCGGCGCGGTCTTGTCCTTGGGCGAAGTCTGCCTTCCCAATCTCTCTTTACAACTCTCATTCTCTTTTCAGCCCTGAAGAAGCCATCACATGATGTGCGAAAGCTCGGCAAATAACAACAATTTGACTCGGTCCAACCCGGAAGATGAAATGGTAAATAAACTAATATTCATTTTATGTTAGTTCTTGGTCAATAATGGTTTGTCTTAACTAGTATTTGTAATTAGTCTTCTTCTGGAGGGCAGATTATAAGTTATTTTTAAGTTATAATATTAAAAAGGAAAAAAGTAACTTGGTCTGTGTCAAAGACACAAGTAATGACATAAATGATAACAACTTATCAATGAATGGGGAAGAGAGTGTGCTTAAGCTAGTGTTTATTGAGCTGAGGAGTCAGCTGTCTGGATCAATAATGGATGGCTGAACCCTGTCATCTGAGCTCCGATATTCCAGCACGAAACATGCCACTTTTAGTAGTAACGGGTCACAACTGTCTTTGGGGTTTTTTTTTGGGGGGGGGGGGGAGGGGGGGTTAGGACAAGGTATATATATATTTTTAAAAAAATACAATTTCAAGAATAGGAGAGGTCGTGTCACCTTGGACACCATGTTCATGACCTGGTCATGATTCATAGTCATGAATATGGGATACAGGTCACACGACTTCCCCTCTCGCTTTCATGATAGCTCTGTAGATGGCTTACAATGTAAACCAAAACATTGGCAGATAATTAAAAAATACACATTTTTAGGTTGTTTTTTTTTTATCTACCATGTCCGAACCCCAAAAAAAACATCTACTAATAATCTCTACGGTCAAAATTATAATGGTTTCTATAATCAAAAGAAAGCTCAATGATAGTGGTTCCTTCCTAATATGCGTATAAGAAAATTTAGAATCAGAATACTAAGAAGGAATGATGCAGACCAATAACGTCTCATGATCTTGTGTTTCATCACGACTTTTGTGGACACTTAAAAGGAAACATGGATGGACATGGTGTGAGGTATTATTGTATTCCGGCAAAGACTCTCGCAAGAAAGACACGTCTTAGGGCCTCAGATTTAACTTATAAGCTAGTCACAGCAGCCAACTTACTTACAACTTGAAAACAGGAGTTTGTTACGCAGAAACTGCTCAGCCTAAGTAGATTTATTACGTTCTTTAACGATGGACACAAATAGGTGTTTAGGGGCAATAAGTGTACAAATTGTGGACTTCCTCAATGTCGCGCTCATTTGACTTGAGCTAAAAATGAATTTACTCGACGGTTTCAAACGTAACGCCGCATAATATCAAATTTGCATTCAAAAATGTAAGAGGACCTGCCTAAAATTAAATATGTTCTTGGACATTTCCGTTTACATGAGTATGTGAGTGTGCACCTGTGTGTGTGTTGTTTGCAAACCAGTCTCGCAACGGTTCAGATAAATCCAAATGGAAATTAAATTTAAAGATGCATATATTCTCGACCTACTGCACACTAGAGAAGGCCATCACACCTGGTCGGTGTACATAAATAAAGACACGCAGAAGCGCGTGTGTACATATATATATAAGAAAGAGAGTGGAGGGACGTGGGTAAGAAAGAAAGAGTTAGGAGGGGAGAGAGGGAGAGAGAGAGAGAGAATAGAAGAAAGGGAGAAAGAGAGTTTATTACTTTAAAATGTATTCATTTCTCTTGTAGTTTGCCGATATAAATATATACCATATAATATATAAATTTATAATATATCCATATAAATGGATAAATACTTCGTAATAGAATTGTAATAATATAAACAGATTATGAAATGTAATTAATTATTAATCACTACATTTGTATGTGTAAATTCAAACCATCACCACAATAATAAAGAAATAGGTTATCCTCTTTTTATATGTGTAAAAAGAGGTAATAGATATAAAGGTTATAAATAATAAGTTATGGTGTCGTCACAGGAATATCTCCGAGAGGCCTGGGTGAATAATCCATGTAAACGCAGGAAAAATAAACCGAGTAAGAGGAAAACTAATGCCACTCAAAATCCCTTGTTTATATATCCCCCCACCCCACCCCCCGAAAAAAGGATAGACAACAGCCCCGAGAAAAGAAAACAGAGACAGGAAAGAAGAGCTGTAAAAGTAATCCTTGGGAATAAGGTGTGAAATGACACCAAATACAACGCAAGACACAAGAAAACAAAGGTTTTCCCACACCTCATTCTTTTTTACCTTAGCATTTCGAAAATATGGTGATTTCAGGGTTTTTTTTTTTTTTNTTTTTTTTTTTTTTTTTTTTTTTTTTTTTTTTTTTTTTACAAAGTTCTCACTATAACAGCCACAAATAAAATTGTATCCATTCAACAAGTTTATAAATGAAGAATTCAAAAGATCTTTAGACAAACATATATAGACTCCAAGATAAAAAAAGTATTCTCTTCTTTTATTTATTGATACAGATATATATAATATATTATATAAGATATTCTGCGTTCATAATAAGATATTTATTTAGAAACGCAGCAGCACACAAAATTCCCCATTTAAGCGAACCGCTTTCTGGACACGCAAAGTTGTGAACCACTCCTTAGAGAGGGCGAACACGGTCATACATTCCTAGCCGCAACAGACGGCACGACCTGAATAAACATACAGACCCAAACCCTCACACGATAAGGGTAAGCACGTGAATAGAGAAACCAGCCAAGTACATGTATTTAAACAGTTATTCACCCAGATGTCTGAAAACCCTTGGTTAATACGTTCATTTGCTTACTAAAAGGCTGAACGAACAATACAAAGAATGCTAGGTGTAAACTTTGAAAATAGTGTCAGTGAACCCGAAAGCGACTTAGAACAATAGTGATCGTTAGGAGAAGGATTTTCAGCAAAATTAATATTATTCTTTCAGTAATATGTCACAATAGATGTTTAATTTGTGATGTAAAATACCAATAACGCATTACAAATCTAATCCCTACCTACACAAGAAGGTCATGCCATTACAGGATCTCACGAAAAAAAAAATTTAATTTCTATACCTTCCTTAATTTCCTATACCAAGTTATCTCAACCCGTTTTAATAAATTCCACTCTGGCCTTTCCATGCATCCCAATCCTCTAGCCCAAACTCTATCCAGTATTACCCATCCTAATAACCCACCACGCCGCCTGAATAGGAAATGGCCGCGTGATCTCATCATTGCCAACCCTTCCCTAAGTTGGAAAAAACAATAAAAATAAGAATTGAAAAAAACAATAAAACAATCAATTTTAAATAGTGCTTTAGGAGTACTGTCATTGGGCAGCTTCTCCACTAAGTGAAATACATGCTAGTTTAATTTTTTTTTTTTTTTCTTAATCGTTATTATTGTTATTATTTTTTTTTTCTATAAATGGTGCATGTTGTACATTATTATTATATTAGACATATTTATTGTATACTATGAGAGCACATTGCAAGTTGCACGCTGTGCAGGATGTAATTTCTAAAATAAATAAAATAACCTAAAAAAAAAAAATTTCCTATACCAGAATAAAAATAATGGAAGTTATTATAATGTGCTTGACAAATTATAACCAGATCATTTTAAAACATTTAATGGGAGAAAGGGTCATAAACTGTTTTATACAAGAAATTGAAAGATAAGGTGAGAGGCATTTATCTTTAATTTAAAAGATAACCTTTTGATATTGAAGTAAATAAAAAGAATCAAAAACAAATCCCAAAATATTCGTCCAAGTGCATCCTAATTAAACAGACTGAGAATAATACACTTTCCAATACTTAATCAACAGAATTATTTATATTAAAAATAAAAGCAAACTAAATTGGATCTGCTTATGAGAAGAAAGGATATGAGGAAGGATCTTGGTAAAAGTGTACTACTGACATAGCTATGTTAAGACCAAAAAAATACTGCATACGATATCATATTAAACTTAATATTTCTTGGGTTCTGATATAAGTAATTAGTCTTATTCGTATAAAGACGAAGATATTTGCTAATTTTGGATGTTGGTTTTTTATAAAGACATACAATTCATGCAGCACTTGTAAAATAGAGTAAATATATACAAGTAATCAGTACAATTGCAGTGAAGGAGTGCAAGGGTTCATTCAGGCTACTGATCGTCAAGCATTTGTAATGACATGGCCGATGTGACGCCACTCATAACAAACAAATAAGACGAAGTTCAAGAGCAAATGAGAAGTTTGCACCAAGTCAATAACAAATATTGACACAAAACCCAATGGGATATTAAAGCCGTTTGCTACTAAAACAACATAACAGCTGACACTTTTCACACGAGACATTGTGCGATTGACTTTCAAACTTTAGAACATGGCCTTCTATAGAAACGATAAAAGTAAAGCTCCAACATTATTCCCTATGCAATGAAGTATACCACTTCACTTATATTAAATCCAAAGTTTTACATTCATATCATACCACTGCCGAAAACTTGATACCTTGCTCTCGATTTCAGCAATTCATGAAATTGTACAGCAATAAGGTGAAGGTCGCTTCAAAAGCAAGTTACTTACAATAAGTAAAATTATCAATAACTATTATTNATACACATATTATTAAATTATATATAAATGTTCTCTAATGAAACAACTTCCAGTAGTAGATGTTTTTTTGTTGAGGTTCGATCAAGGTTGATCCAAAAATACAATTTGATAAATGATTATTCTTAGATGATTTTATTTGGGGTTCGGTCAAGGAAGTTCCAAAAAACACAAATTTAAAAAAATGTATTTTTTAATAAAGGATTATCTGCCAACGTTTTGGCTTACATTGTAAGCCATCTTCAATATGAGAGAGGATATGTGAACTTAGGAACAGGACATCCTCTCTCATCTTTATGATAGCCCTGAAGATGGCTTACAATGTAAGCCGAAACGTTGGCAGATAATGCTTTATTAAAAAATACATTTTTTTAAAAATTTGTGTGTTTTGTATCTACCTAGATCGAACCCCAACTAAAATCATCTAAGAATAATATCTACGGTCAACAACCTCTCCTTTTGATAAATGATTATTTTTTTAATTATCAGCCGACGTTTCGGCTTACATTGTAAGCCCTTTTCACGAAAGCTGGAGGGGACGTCGTGTCACCGGATCAAATGTTCATGACTGAATTATTTATTTGTCAAGAGATTGTGAATGAATGCCTTGAAACTTACTTATTTAAAATTAACTATATTATTGGCCAAATATATTTTTTTAAACGATATATAAGAATAGCTTTTAGACTAGTCAGGGATTTCAAATTCTTATTTTTCAGTCACAAAAAGCAAGATTATTTTGAAAGTTATTTTATTGCTAATAAGATTTTCTTGTTGTTATTATTATTGTTCCATATCAGTTTGTGGTTCAATTGGACAGCACAACTTCACTGTGTGTGTTCCTATAGTCTCAAGTTAGGGAGTTTTAGGAAATTAAATTTTTCTAATGAATCTTCATTGAGATTATCTCACTCCAATTATTTAACAGATTTTTTTAAGAAATTTATTTTGCGACAAAGTTAAAAAAAAATTCGTTAAGAAGTAAAATTGCGTCAGAGTAATCGAGTCGGGGATTTGATGGAGCCTCTTTGGGGCAATTCAATTTTAAAATTAGCACTAACGAGATGGTGTCGCGACCTGGAACTGGGCGTTCGCGTGTTGTCGTTCCCCGGGCTTCGTGCCTCGCACGTCATCAGTCTTAGCAGGGGGCAAAGAAGATTAAAGTCTTTCAGTTTGAGTTAAGTTTTTCGTTAGCTGTGACCCCAGCTGGCCAGTGCGGAATACGTACATACCATACATTTTAGCAGATTTCATGCATGTCATGGTACCGAACTATGCACATTTGTACTATATGACGACTAACGAAACATTTCATTCAGTTCGTAGAAAATAGCTACAATTAATGAAGGGGTATTTAAAAAAAAATTACTGATATTAGTTGTGTTATTTAATCCTACATTAATTTTATACAATAAATGCAAGGAAATAGAATTTAAAAAGTCTTACTACCTCACCCGGGACTCGAACCCGGATCTCCTGCTTTCGGGGAAAGTATGCTAGCCTTTACACCATCGAGGCTAACTATATAATTCCTTCTACTCCCCGCACTTTACTCTTATCTGAAAGTCGCTAAACACCCATTAAACAAGTGCTTTCTTAGTCTTGTATGCCCTGGGACGAGGGCAGGATAGATTTTTTTATTCTATTCCCTCTCATTAATTATTCCCTAAATAATTTTTTTTTATTGCCGTAGGGGTAACAAGGGAATATAATGTCTCTCTAACAGAAACTCCCCAAAAACAACGAAGTGGAGCTTCGGAGTTTTGTGAAAACCCCAAAAATTACGAAAAACTAGACCATACATTCAACTCAAAATAAAATTGCTGGAAATATTGACGAAACGATATCCCGCCCACAAATTTCATCATCCCTAACATGCTCCAAAGTAAATCCAGTGAACTAAAGAAAAAGAAATTATCAATAAATAAGCACGGTATAATTATTTTTTAAAATGTCTTTCGTAATTCACCCGAAATCTCAATATGCGTTCTGGAAAATTACCATAAATAAATAATAATTAATACTAATAATACTTTCTTTCGGCAAGAGGTAAATTAGAGACAAAGAGATCATACAATGGAATACGTTATAAATACAATTCGTTGATTTCCAAAACCGGAAAACTTATTGAAGTTTTATAAAATACATTGGTATTTTAGAATATTTTGCTGCAACCCCATAGTTTAAGTTGGTAGGCATTCTATTCGCTGTTAGCAAGTCTCGCATGTTATGCACTTAAAAAAACAAGCCAAATTAAAAAATGTGTTAACTGAATGTAAACTTGTTCCCAATCAATGTTTATATCCAGCGCTCAGTGTGACGGTTTTTTTTTTTTTTTTTTTTTTTTTTTTTTTTTTTTTTTTTTCATTTAATTTTCACTTTGAGAAAGTGTAATTCTGGTTTAATTAAAGGTTAATTAATTAAAACTCATTGTTGCATATTATTCTGAGTCCGCTTTTTAGACGGTGTTGATAAATTAAAATAATTTAATTGAAATATTTAATAGGGTTGCCAGGATAGAGGCTCATGATATCCGTTCGGGTCTCGCAATCCTAGCACTGCGGGTTCGAATCCCGCTATGGGAAAGCTTTTATACATAAATAATGCCATGGATATTTTTGGTAACAACCTGCAGATAGCCCCTCGCTCCATGAACCTAAGTGGTTTAAAAAGTAGCTAATACTCAATTTTGANTGATGATAATAAAATAAAAATTTATTTAGTACTCAGGCCAAATTTATTTAAGAGATAAATAATTGTAAACACTATACAAATTGATCGCAATATCACGAAGATTAAACTAAATTTTCAAAGTATTCTCTAAAAAAAATTTAGTATTTCTCAATATATTTTAATTACAAATATATCGAAAAACAGAGTGCTTCTGAAAAATGAAAAACTGATGTACATAAACAAAAAGTGGCAAATTTACAGGATAATACGTTATTTTTAAATTCATTAAATAAAAAAAAATGTATTCCGTACAATTAGTCATCCAGTATAAAAGAAGATATTTTTCTTAACCAAACGTGGAAAAAACGTAGCTACTGAGGAGTTTGTCAGATTTTTGAAATTTTTTCAATATTTTCCTCAATTCAAGAATGAAGTACAAAATATTCTTCAAAATACTACCAAAGGTTACAGTGCTCCACACACACATACTCACATACCCACAACCACTTAAATATTATCTCAGTATTAGAAAAACCTACTGCCTATTTTGTCTTTTTTTTTTTTTTTGGTTAGTCATTCAATAAATTTATAAATGCCTGAAACCGATAAAAATAAAATTGCTTTCCGGGGTGGAGGGGGTTAGAGAAAAACGAAATATAAAATTATGGAATAGTATTAGAGTTGTGGGTATAATAGTTCACACTTTTGCAAGTTAAACTGGTAGTTTCTTAACGAAATTTTAATTTTGGGATTTAAACGTATACATTTGTGATTCAATTTTGGAGCTGAATTTAGTTTCCAATCAAATAAGCCACCAGATTTTCCTAAAATTTGCAAAAAATAGCCCATGACAATGAATTTTTAAACACACATTAACATTAACATTGTCTACCCCTTCACCGGTTAGGGAGAATGAAAAAGTTGTAGTCGCTGAATCAAATTTCATTTTACCAGAGTAGAACATCAGCTGTAGCATTAAAATAATTTCAAAAATATTATTCTTTATTAGTCAGATATTATAAATCAGGGTTGAATTTAAAGCAGTGAATGATTAAAAGACCTTAAATTTTGGGAAGTAATTTTGTCCATAATTTACATTTTAATGAATCAAATTTCATTAGTACACTTCAAAAATCGTTTGCGAAATACTTTCTTCTATCTCTAAAATGAATTTATTTTGTGAGGCTTAAACCCTAAAACAGATTAGCAGTTGCAGGAGTCATTTAGAAGTATTTAATAATAAATTAATTAATTTGATGAGTGTAATAAAATAAATGTATATGGAATTAAATAATACATTTTGAATTTAAATTAGATTTAATTTTTACAAAAATAAAATGAAGTATTTAAAAAAAAGTATTATACTTATTTTGAAAAAAATGTTATCTTAAATTTAACTTTCTTATTGGCTTGTGGTCAGCAAATAGTGTTATTAATATTAGGTGAAATTAGGCATAAGATAAAAAAATTGTACTCCAATTCTCAAAATTAAAATCCAATAGCCATAATCCTTACAAATACAATGGAATTCGGTGTCTAACATTACAATGAAATTCATATATATGTTATACATTGCTCAAAACTAGATTTACTTAAGTGGGGGTTTACTTGAAACAAAAAAAAAAAAAAGTTGTAATATATGTAAAAAAAAAATTTGTAATTATGTATGTAAATATATAATGAAATATGTAATATATGAAATATTTTTGAAGCTTTGCAGTAGTATTCAATGAGAACTTCACCATAAAATTAATCCCTATTAAAGTTACAATATGTATTCCTATGAAATAAAATTTATTTAGTAATATTTAATATTGATGTGGCTTAGAAATCTTTTAGTTTATTAACTTATTTATTAAATGTGGTGGACTAATTGTATTTCCACCAATCGCGTTATTAATATTGTTGGAATTTTTTAAAACTTTAGCAATAGGGTTAATATATTTTAAATAATGATTTTAGTTGTGGTATTTAATCCTATGTTAAATTTTATACAAGAAATGTGAGGGAGTTATAATAAAAAAATCTTGTGACCTCAGCCGGGACTCGACCGGGTCTCGGTGGTGCAGTGGCCAGCATACTTGCCCGGAGAGCAAGGGATCGAGCCCCGCCAGGGGTAGCAATATTTTTTTATTTTAACTCCCTTGCATTTATTGTATTTTAATACATTTTATATCTCCAAATGTTGTATAAAGTCAATAAATCAATTTTATTTCTAAATGATGTTTCAATAGTGGCTCTTCTGACTGGTCTTCCAGCTCACTCAGTTTTTTCTATTGCTAGATTATCTGAAAAATGCTTATTTAGCACAAAACGTTTATGCTCAATTTTTATTCTTCTTAAGTATTTGTAAATATTTATAATCTCTAGATAGATAAGATAAATAGGGTAATGGGGCCTCCAAGGGAAGCTATATCCCAGTCTATTAAGGCCTAATGTGCCTCCGACTGTCTGCACCCAGCAGAGAAAAAAGGCCTTTATGTTGGCCTCCCTTGCAACCACTTAGGGTCATTGGAGGGAGGGGCTATCTACAGGTTGCCACCCCATTTTAAACACCCATGGCTCAGGACAAGCTTTATATTATAAATAAAAGATTGACCTGGGCGGGATTTGAAACCGCAGCGTCAGGATTGCGAGACCTGTACGGATCCATTTAAAGGGGTTTAATTCAGAAACTTTTTTCGGATCTACAATCTCCGTTAGTAAATATATCCCCTCTTTCTCTCTCTAGTGCCCCAAAATGGCAGATCAGGAGAGTTTTCAGCTGATTTTCAATCACATTATCAACATCAGGAAAATCTGAAAGTCGCTAAACACCCATTAAACAAGTGCTTTCTTAGTCTTGTATGCCCTGGGACGAGGGCAGTTGTACCTTTCCTGCTAAATAATCTAAATACAGTTTAGATGTCCATTTTTAGATTCTTAACATGCCTTCTACAATTTCTGATAAGTTTTAATTTTAAATTTTATTAATTTAGTACTTTACTGATTGATTTATAATTCTGTGTGACGGTAAGGTCAGAGGCAAGGTGAACCACGTCTTTGGCAAATACCAACGATTTTACATGGCCAAGGACAACTATACAAAAATCAGCAGTTTCAAGGATAATTCATTTCCCTGCTTGGTACCAATAATGATTCAGAAAGGCTCGAAGAGTCCTTCTCTGGTACTGCCAGAAAAAAATCTTCGCTCTTGCGTATTTGAAGGAATACTTTACTTGAATTCCCTAGTTGAGTTAAATTTGAGATAGTGCATTACCGTCATTACATCTGAATGTAGCTGTGAAAATGGAAAAAACAAGTTCAAACTTACCACGTTAGCTTCTTACTGAGATTTTATTTATCATTTCTTATTTAGATTAAATATATAACCGACTACAAAGCACAATTTCGTGAAAACCATCTTAAACTGTTTTAGTTGGTTATTTTACTTGATCCAGGACTATTACCTTCCATTAGAAGCTCCTCCAGTAATTTAGCTACTGCATTTTTTTAATATAAATTTGTCCTTTTAATTTGAAGCGAATAAATGAATAGTTTTTTGAGTTTATAAATAAAAACGATTACATTGAATCGGTTGTCTATTTCGGGACGCCAAAAATGACTTGTCCAAGCCTTTTAGATTGTTTTTTTTCATTCGTTTGTGTTTTCATCTGCAGTAAACTACCCTAACATTCCGAAAAAAAATGTTTTTAGGGGTAGCGGTGTGAGTACTTGATAGAAAATAAACAGAATCTGGAGTATATAACCTCGCAAAAGCAGTGGCGTCATTAATCATGTACCGATTATAGGGATCTTCGTTTCATCCAATTTTCCAATAAATTATTTATTTAAAATAGATTTTCGAATAAATTATATGAATTTAGGTCAAGATGGACATTTTACAAGGATAATGGAGGTCAATTTTTTCTATTCCTATTAATTGTTTTACTTATACATTCCGCAGAGCTAGAAAGTATTGCAGGTCATCGTAGTACTAATCATCAGGCAGTTTTATATGTTCAGTACAAATCCACTATTACTTCATTAATAAGACCCTATATTTTGCCAGAATTATAAATTTTTAATGAAAAACATACTGAAATTATTATTTTAAGTAATTATTATAGCTTTATATTTAAAAAGATTAATCCCGTCCTGACAGTTACATCTCTTTCTGAAGCTATTTTAAACTAATTTTAATGTTATTCTTAATCAAGGTGAACTGTCAAAATTAGACATTGAAAAAGTAATAAATAAACAATAAAATATTATATATATTTATTATTGAAAAAAACCATTAAATATGCAGGAAGATAAAAAGTAGATTTAATTTTAATTATTAAAATTGGTTTTACCTATAATTATGACTCTACCATTATTTTTTGTGCTTGAATGCTGTGATTAATGCCTAGTTTTCATTATTTTTTATTGATTTTCCTTCAGGAAATTATATATATATTTTTTTAGAATCTCATGTGTTTTTTAGTCCATATTGTATGCTTAACATGACAAGCAATTAGACAACAACTTTTTTATTTTATTACAAAAATGTATTATTTTTCTACTTTATGATTATGTAGCAGTATTACATATGTATAAAAATATTGTTTTTAAAATGCTCTGATTAAAAAACTTATAGTGACATCATTTATCCCGTTATATACACATATTATTAAATTATATATAAATGTTCTCTAATGAAACAACTTCCAGTAGTAGATGTTTTTTTGTTGAGGTTCGATCAAGGTTGATCCAAAAATACAATTTGATAAATGATTATTCTTAGATGATTTTATTTGGGGTTCGGTCAAGGAAGTTCCAAAAAACACAAATTTAAAAAAATGTATTTTTTAATAAAGGATTATCTGCCAACGTTTTGGCTTACATTGTAAGCCATCTTCAATATGAGAGAGGATATGTGAACTTAGGAACAGGACATCCTCTCTCATCTTTATGATAGCCCTGAAGATGGCTTACAATGTAAGCCGAAACGTTGGCAGATAATGCTTTATTAAAAAATACATTTTTTTAAAAATTTGTGTGTTTTGTATCTACCTAGATCGAACCCCAACTAAAATCATCTAAGAATAATATCTACGGTCAACAACCTCTCCTTTTGATAAATGATTATTTTTTTAATTATCAGCCGACGTTTCGGCTTACATTGTAAGCCCTTTTCACGAAAGCTGGAGGGGACGTCGTGTCACCGGATCAAATGTTCATGACTGAATTATTTATTTGTCAAGAGATTGTGAATGAATGCCTTGAAACTTACTTATTTAAAATTAACTATATTATTGGCCAAATATATTTTTTTAAACGATATATAAGAATAGCTTTTAGACTAGTCAGGGATTTCAAATTCTTATTTTTCAGTCACAAAAAGCAAGATTATTTTGAAAGTTATTTTATTGCTAATAAGATTTTCTTGTTGTTATTATTATTGTTCCATATCAGTTTGTGGTTCAATTGGACAGCACAACTTCACTGTGTGTGTTCCTATAGTCTCAAGTTAGGGAGTTTTAGGAAATTAAATTTTTCTAATGAATCTTCATTGAGATTATCTCACTCCAATTATTTAACAGATTTTTTTAAGAAATTTATTTTGCGACAAAGTTAAAAAAAAATTCGTTAAGAAGTAAAATTGCGTCAGAGTAATCGAGTCGGGGATTTGATGGAGCCTCTTTGGGGCAATTCAATTTTAAAATTAGCACTAACGAGATGGTGTCGCGACCTGGAACTGGGCGTTCGCGTGTTGTCGTTCCCCGGGCTTCGTGCCTCGCACGTCATCAGTCTTAGCAGGGGGCAAAGAAGATTAAAGTCTTTCAGTTTGAGTTAAGTTTTTCGTTAGCTGTGACCCCAGCTGGCCAGTGCGGAATACGTACATACCATACATTTTAGCAGATTTCATGCATGTCATGGTACCGAACTATGCACATTTGTACTATATGACGACTAACGAAACATTTCATTCAGTTCGTAGAAAATAGCTACAATTAATGAAGGGGTATTTAAAAAAAAATTACTGATATTAGTTGTGTTATTTAATCCTACATTAATTTTATACAATAAATGCAAGGAAATAGAATTTAAAAAGTCTTACTACCTCACCCGGGACTCGAACCCGGATCTCCTGCTTTCGGGGAAAGTATGCTAGCCTTTACACCATCGAGGCTAACTATATAATTCCTTCTACTCCCCGCACTTTACTCTTANCAATGTAAGCCGAAACGTTGGCAGATAATCCTTTATTAAAAAATACATTTTTTTAAATTTGTGTTTTTTGGATCTACCTTGACCGAACCCCAACTAAAATCATCTTAGAACAACTAAATTAATATTTATTATCTTTCTAAGTGTTTTTATTATTATAATTTATGTCACTTCAATTTAAAAAAACAAATAAGAAATGTTCCTTCACATTCATGACAATACGAGAATGGTACATGGAAGTACTTGAACGGTAAAGGAGGTTTCAATTGAAAACCTCGTCGGCGTTCCCCAGCAATGGCGGATACAGCTGCATCCAAAACCACTTTTCCACCGAAGATACTACTATACTTGAGATATTTAGTGGTTTGTCGGAGTTTGATGACGTAATATGTCCCATTTCGCGGCGCCCCGAGATCTCCGGCAAACAGGTTCTCAGTTCTAGCCCAGATCCGAACCTGTTTGTCGAGGGGGGCGCCTCCTCCCTGCACTCACAAGTTTCTTTTTCTATCTTGAGGATTTGATGACTGGAGTAGGCCCGTTCGGATTCACAGTTCCTCCTAGAGCGGTCATTAAAGATTTACTTAAATTTACTTAATAAAAAGAAGAAGAAGAAATATATTTTTATTCTTGGCCCAAAACAATTTTTTTTTACACAAGATGGAAGATGTGGTATGTATACAATAAATAATGTACTATTTACACAAGAAAACAAAAATACAATAAAATTATTAAAGTAGTATATGCTGATATTGTCTAGGTTTGAGGCGTCGCTGGTTGACTGCTCCGAGACGGAAGGTGGCAGCTCCTGAAGATAGCGGCAGACGTTCATGATGTTTGTAGGTGAGGTCCTGGATGTGAAAAGAAATGGGCTCAACTCCCAGTTCCCTCCTGATCTGCTGATTCCTTACGAACCAGGGTGCATTGAATATCATACGAAGAATGCGGTTTTCAAATGTTTCCAGTCGTTTGATGGTCTTGTTACTGGCGCCAAACCAGACAGGGCAGGAATACGTCAGTATTGGGCGGATCAGCGACTTGTAGAGTAGTGAGCTCAGGGAGTGTTTAAGTGGGGATTTCCTGTTTATTAGAGGGTAAAATAAAGGCAGTCTGTGATGGGCTTGTGTCAGTTTAGTTTTTACATGGAGCTGCTATGTCAGTTTAGTATCAAAGTATACTCCAAGATATCTGACACCCTGGTCCTTAGGAGTCCATGGAATCGGAAGCTGGCTGATGTGAAGTTCTGGAAGGTTATTGTTGGAGAATCTGCGAAGACTAAACATTTTTGCTTCGTTTTGAACTCTCGTGTGTTTGCACAGAAGTAGTGTATCGTCTGCGAAGGTGGCCAATTCTGATAATGGAGGTTCCGGCATGTCGCTGCAATACACAAGGTAAAGAAGGGGACTTAAAATTCATATTAAGAAAAACTTTTATATTTATAACCGTTTTGGACACGCAATTAAGTATTAAATAAATGCCAATTTATCTTTCTCACGATGTATTAATTCCATCTTGAGGGCTCTATCTCGAAATGATATCAGACAAAAATAACAAAACTCTTTATCATAAATATTATAATCCGAGTTATATATTTATCATTATTTTTACAAGATCATATCATAAAAACCTGAGACGTTATTTATGTCAGATCATGGATTTTGACCTGAGACGGTATTCAGTACACTTCGGCTCCGTATCAATCCGCTATTTTAAAGGTTCAATAAGAGAGTTTTCGCTTGATTTTTGGCAGAGAGTTGAATTTAGTGATAAGCAGTCTTCATAAGTACTTGACTTTTGTGTACGACGTATTGCGCCTCTACAATATACACCGGGAGTTTGCGGTGAGTGGCAGAACGAGCGGGCTTATCAGAGGTTGCAACTTATCAGTAAGTTACACTGAACAACAAAGTTTTTGTTTCGGGGTTGAAATTAGCTGATTTTAATGTATTTCCACGTGTTAAAACCGAAAATGACCATAAAAATTATATATTAGCTCTTGTTTACAAGACATAGTATCATTCTATTATATACATATTGAGTTTTCAACAAATGAAATATTTCATCACCAACAGTTGGTACACATGTTTGTTTACATAATACCCCTCTCATCAGCTGTTCATAAGTAGTAAACATAACCTTTGCGAGTTTGTCAATTGTACGCACGTGGTTGCTATTGAAATTATCGTGTGAAGTTGATTTTTAAATTAATTTAAGTGCTGATCTGAAATGCCTCGAAAGTGTGTGAATTCTGTCGATAGCTTTTGCTATATATGTGGTGAAATAACATTTAAGG
>KZ808670.1:134276-145302 GCA_000696205.2 Oncopeltus fasciatus | reverse complement strand
TATATATATATAATAAATAATGGATAAGACATCGTGTTGTAGTGTCACGTTAATAATAATAAGTCATTAATAAATATTTAATATCATTCACTCTAAAATTATAATTTTATATCAAGAATTATAATCAAAACGCTTTTATCCATTTTGAATATAAACCCTAAATTTCAACATTTTAAAATTTGTGTGGCATGATCATCCGTGGAAAAACTAAATATTAAAAAATATATTAGATCCTGAAATTATTTTACAATAAATTGTTTTGTAAACAGTTAGAAGATTCAAATAGAGAGTTTTTTGACCGTAGGTATTATTATTAGATGATTTTTGTTGGGGTTCGGTAAAGGTAGATCCAAGAAAATACAAATTTTTAAAGAAGTTTATTTAAACAAAAAATTATCTGCCTTATCTTCATGATAGCCCTGAAGATGGCTTACAATGTAAGCTGAAACACCGGCAAATATTTTTTTTTATAAATACACTTTAAAAAAAAAATCTATCTTCTTTTACATTAATAATAAACTGAATTCCTAATTTCAGCTTCTTTTCGCAAACTGTGTAGCTTTTAATCCTTATTTGCTGAAACCGATGAAGAACAGTCTAAAAAGACACCAATTTAATAGATTTTCAATATCTTCGTTATTATCAGTCTTGTGTCATCATTTTTGCGAAAGGAGCATAATGAGGGACATATTTAGGAATGAAACAAAAAGGGTTGAACGCTTCCGATTATCTCTTTCATCCCGGTCGTCCTAGAGCAAGCCATTGCGATATTTACGACGTTTTTCTTTCATGGCGTTATCGAAATTTGCTTTCTATTAAATCAGTCATTCACTATTGATAATTCTGAAACATTTCGAATATAAAATACAAATTCTATAAATTTTTTAAAATAATTTATTACTCTATTCTGAGATATTAAAATAAAATTAAGTAGAAGTAACATTTTATGATGTTGTATGACAAAGTTGCAATAACAAATTATTTATGTACACTTATTTATGCTAAAGTGTTTCCAATGAAAAATTTAATAGGCCATTTAGGCCCAGAGGAGAAACACATGTTTTGCTGTGTTTCGGTCACCTTATTTTTTCCCTTTCGATGAATAAGTGATGCCTATATTTGGACAGTGTGTTCCTAGGTAGGTTACTACAAACAGAAGTACAGTAAATAAAAAGCGATTGGATGACCTGGATCTCTGCGTCTGGAGTTTAGTGCCCTTGCCAATGGAACTTCGTGTCCGCCGATGTTACCGGGTACTTATACCGGGTACAAGCTGATTTGACCTGATGAATTAGGTATTAATTATTTTCCAATAAAATATGCCTTATTAACAGTCAACTAATTGACCACCCAATCCAGAGAAACAAAATAAAATGTAACATTGCAGACAATTACATGGAAGTGTGTAGCACACTCTTTACCAATGTGTCCGCTGGGAATGGAGGTTATGTAGTATTCAGGAGGCTGCGAGACCGCTAACAGCTGAAGTTAAATATAAACGACTTGAGGGGGGTAATGGATTTAGACGCAAACACTACGTGACTTTACGCCAGACAGATCCCATCCTATGTGGAATAAAGCGCGCTTACATTGCACTGGGGGGAATTAATAAAACACCATTAATAATCAGTGTTCTCTTCAGCGGGAAGGCGGGCGATCGCTCGATCTCCACATGTAGGCTAGCCTGGAATAGGCCGAGCACACCCCAGCTCTGTCTAGTCTTGAGTGGCTAACGACCTGGGTTAGACACCTCTTTTTCGGTGGGATTGCTTCTTGCGGGCACTTCCTCCTGGGATGACTGGCCTTCATGATATTGCCTTTACATCCGGCCGTATTCAATGCACCGGGCGGTTCACCACAAAACTGATCTGAGTATCTTAAAGTCTAAAAATAAGCATTTATATTCTGCTAAAAATATATATTCACATACATCTGACTCGTAAGTTCAAAAATTGCATTTCATTGTAGCATATCAAAACATCTTCACCTGGTGTACTAGATAAGCATCTATCTAAAAGGTGCTAAATATGCAGTTCGTTCAAAATTGCACATCACTTGTTGGGGTTCGTTCAAGGTAATTCAAAAAAATACAATTAAAAAAATGTGAATTTTTTAATTATCTGCCAACGTTTTGGCTTACATTGTAAGCCATCTTAAGGGCTATCATGAAGGCGAGAGGGGACCTTGTGTCTCCTGGATCTCATATTCATAACACTGAGAGTCAGATGTATGAGCATTCCCATTTTTTAAATTGCATTTTTTTTATCTACCTTGGCCGAACCCCCAAAAATAAACATCTACTAATAATCTCTACGGTCAAAAACTCTCCATTTGAAATAATCTTTTTATTTCCTAAAATATGAAAAAGAACAACATTTTTTTTTAAATAATAGAAACGATGAAGAAAATATGAAAATAGCAGATGTGAAGAGGATTGGATGAGAAAAGCTTCCGATATGAAGTCTAATTTGCATACTTTCCACAATCACTGTTCTACTTCTGACCAGAATTTGTAGAGGGCGTCAAGGCTGGAAGTACATAACTTAGGTGAATTTGACATTTCAACGAAATGCGTTATCGTTGCCTGCTTTTGAAACCTGCAGACATTCTGAAAGGTATCGTCCTTCAAGAGAATATTCCACTTTTTGCCTTTAATCGTCCACTCAATACTGTAGGTACCGCTGGTTTCCATTGAAGACTACTCGAACCTTAGACTTCTGCTGCACAACACAATAAGTTTTGTCTTAAAGCTTTCGCTGACTTCGGCCATCTTACCTTGAAGTCCGATATCACCCAACTATATGTTAGTCTGGATCCCGATTGACAGGGACAGATGTTCCCAGGAGGAGCTGATGTTGAGGCAGCTCCACGAGCAACTCCTTTTGCGAGTTGAGAATGCTACTCGGTTTGATGCTCTGGAGATTATTCTTGTGATGCAAGGCATTAACCTCCTTCAAAGCTTCGAAACCTCTTCAAAAATAAAAGAAATAAATCTAAGTGTTGGCCAGAGAGAAGCAAAGGCATGATTGTGGAAGAACTTTTGGACAGCAATACCAACTGCCGCAAAAATATCTTATTTCCCCTAAAGAAAGAGCTAGTGTAAGCTTAATAAACCTTTCTACAGGCTGTAGGGGCAGAGCTTATGGAATCGTATCTTCGTGAAGGAACGTAGAGGATAAGGTACATCTCTGCGGTAAACGTCAGGGGTCGCTCAACCATTTCCTCGCTCTTCGGTTGAAATGCATCATTACACTCGGTAAGGTTGCGCCCGCGGAACATCAGGCCTGGACATCAATGGGATATGAAGGGCGTGCCTCTCATCCCTTTCCCACGAAGGGCAGGGGAGATTTACGGGGCCCTAAGTGCTATAATTGCGCTTTGCCAGCTGCCGGCCAGCTGGCTTGGCGGAATGGGCCGTGCCGGCTCTGGATCCGCAATAAAGGACCATTGTCGTCGTGCGCCTCACGCGCGCTCTCAGCTGTGCTCCAGGGCGCGATGTTTACAAATACCATCTGATAGGGACGGCTGCATCCACGACTGGCTGAGTGGTTCTCGTCGCTCACCACGATTAGGCGATTGAATTTCTGCCCCCTCTCTCACCCCCGAGAATTGATACAGAATGTTTTATATCCAGTCTGAAAGAACATTTACAGAAAGACCTGTACGATTGTAAACGAAACACAACAACTAAGTTATAATAATTCAATAGAAGAGCCAACTGATACTTTTAATTTATGATAATATTCGATTAGAATGATGTCATCACATTATTCACATTATATATATATATATTTAATCCTTATTTGCTGNCTTCTTATGCATTATATATATATATATATATATATGCGGGTATGTATATGTACATTAAGGTTAAACCACAAATAATTACATCAAGGATGGAAGTCATCCTTCTGTTGAAGAGAATTTGTTGTTTAAAATTGTTATTTTTTTTACACAAAGACACAAAGAATTTAACTTTTCCTGTTTAATGATGCCGATTATAAATTGCGGTGAAACCCCTAATTCAATTTATGTTATTTTACTCATTAACGGTATATTGTTTCGTATATATTCGAATATCAAATTTTCAATTTATTATTTATTATCATACCTTCTATTATCCGTCTTTATCGGTTTCTGCAAACCATCTTCCAATGGAAACCAATAAAGACGGATAATAAAAGGTATGATAGTTCTATATTCATTGGTAATGAAAATAACCTTTTAGATTATTATTTTTTTTAACATTCATATATTTCACTTAAGGGTTCTAGGTAAATTCCCGTACTACAAGATCTGATTTTGTTAAATAACAATCAATATATCTAGAAATCTTTTAATTTTAATAAATTACAAATTTAAGATATTGTAGTTCAAGAAATTTTCATTAATCTAGAAGTCTAAGGTTAACTCCTTATAATCGGATTTTAACTTCTAATTCTTCTAAAATATCTAATTTAAAAGAGTAATTAAGAAAATGTGTATGTAAACTAGCATACTGACACAGAGACACATTCATGGGGACCCGTTCATTTACCATAGTTTGAAATAAATATTTAATATTTGTCACATACCTTCTATTATCCATCTTCATTGGTTTGAGCAAACCATCTTCTGTTGGCGAGCGCTTTCGGACATTGTCCATCTTCGTGGCCGAATACATGTGTTCACTGTCATAGTCTGTATTCAACTCCTGATAACCCTTTAGATTATTTACCATACTATTAGGGTTAATTAGTATTCAATAACATGATATTTGGGTACTTTGGGTGTTTTTTGTATTTTAATTTTAAATTTTATGTATGAGTATGAGAGTTCTATATTCATTGGTGGTAGAAATAACCTTTTAGGTTATTTACCTGACACATTTAATATTTGGTTTTAAATTAGACTTAAAAGAGTGTGAAATGCAATAAAGATCATTAATTTTCATTTAATGTTTAAAAAGTTAAAGATATCAAGTATTTATTAATATAATGCTCTTCTTTTTTTTCTCCCGCTCAAACATTTTGGGTAATGTAGGGAGGGACTAATTACAAGTAGCCACCCTTCTTCTGCTCGTTTTGGAAGTACTTACCCCAAAATTGAAACGATAAGTTAAGTTTCAACAAATGACTTCCCTTCTGTTCTCTGAATTCACAGGGCGTACGGGTGTGTACTTAGGAGGCACTGGAAAGCTGCCCCGGGACTTTCAGTCGGGATTTGTTGCGACGGGTAACTTTAGTAAAGGCTTACATACCCACTTTTCAACCCCCCGACTGCAAAATTAGCCCCAAAACTGCTGAGCAGAATTTGATGAGCTCCAGTTCTGTGCTGGGGAGGGTCTGTCGAATGAATCCAAACTTGACGCTAATCAGTGTTGGCAGGGGCTTCTTCTGTCGATGACTAAATCTATGGAGTGTCATTTAATCAACATAAAGACATGATGAGCAGTTCTTCCATCCAGGGCTTCTCCAGTCAGCTTGGCGTGTACATGAAGTGTGTGGGAATCCTTCAATTGTAGCATTCCGTAGAATTTGTTGTATGATCATCATATTACTCTACAACAAATTCTACTGAATGCTTCAATTGAAGGATTCCCACACACTTCTTGTACACGCCAAGCTATCATAGTGATCACAAACTGTGGAAGTAAGAAGAGTGAGACTGCTGAAATATTTTAGTGGATTAGAGATCTTGTTTAGATTTCTACCATATTTGTTCGTTTAGCCGTCCCAATGGTGACCGATTGCGCCGAACGGGTTTCAGTAGGCCATAATACCTCTTCAATTTAATGTGTAAGATTTAGATTGGTATGTTTGTGGGGGTGGGTTTGGAACTGTATTTGAGCGTTATCCGTATCTTTGGTATATCAGGTTTCCAGGACAATCACCCGCCAAGACCGACTCAGATGTTCTATCATATCCGTCTGGAGCACTACCGAATTGCTAATAAATATTGAATATATTCTAACTTATTGAGAATGGAAATATGTTTCTGATGAAGATATGAAATATGTTAATATCCATTTACTGTGACTGAAAAAATTATAGTTATTTAATAGTATCATTCTCTTTATATATGATCACTTCTCAAGATTCTACTGCTTTTTAGCATCCATCCTGATCTTGCACAATCCTCTCTTCTTTAGCTACTTCCGCAGGAATGGTACTTTTGATGTTGTTCTTATGATTGATTTTATAATATATATATTAGAGAGGGTCTACTTGAACCGTAATTTTGTAATTCATCAGCCTAGAAGCCGCAATGAGTTATTTTTCTTAATGGAAATTTGCATATAGTTTCTAAAGGTGAAATGAATGACTGAGTTCGTTATTGATTTTATAGGAGTGGGGGACAACCTCTTATTCATCTATGAGGTTAAAAAGGTTCTCCTATGAGGTGTGTGTAGGTAGAGGTCAAAAAGTTCTCAACCTGACCCAGAAAGGAAAGAAATCAAAACACAAAACATATGCTATTTAAAAATATAATGTCCCTTATTACCAATAAATGTACCACATCTATTTATTAATTTTTCCAAGTTCTACAAATAATTTTTTTTTCTTTGGAACCAAATTAGCATCAGTAGCCTCTTAGAGCCCTCAAATCGCCTTCCTTTTTTTTTTTCTGGGCTGTAAGGAGGGATGGTTGGTCATTTCCAAAGCCCAAGTTGTCAATCGCCTTTACGAGATGCAAGTGGAATGCGAGTGCAAACTGATGAAATTGAAATTGTTATAAGTACTAGACAAGTTGCGGCAGGATTATTAAAATTTGTGTAAATATAATTAACTACTGATTAGATAAAAATGATAAGGTATAAGTCCTTCTCTCCTCCTTCGTAGGGAAGCCAAAAACTTTTTGACATCCCCTCGAACTACACTGTGATACTGAGGAACTCGCTTAGTTTACGCAGTTACTGAGTGACGGTCTTAATAAAATTAATGTTATAAATAAAAGGCTTCAAATGAAATTTGATTTAATCAAAAGTAAAAGTAGTAGTAGTAGTAGTAGTAGAACATTGAAGGGCAATCAACTTCTAGGTTATTACGCCCTATAAATACCCTTTAATATGTTTACTATAAATTAGTTAATAAAAGACAGGAATCAGAATTATTTCGACCACTATAAAAACCTAAATTAATGGATTTTTTTATTATTTAAATATTATTATTATATATTTAATAAATTATAATAAATAAATCATTATTAACTAAAATAATAAATAATATCTCATTCTTTAATTTAGATTTTCCAGGCTATACCTGATTTTTTAAGAAAGTTTAACAGCCCATCCACTGTAGAGGGGTTGTTCCCAAGGCACTCCGCCATATTTCTTCCAATGCCTTCCCTAGTGAAGTAATTCTGATAAACTGGGCAAACCTCTATGATGTGCTCAAAAGTAAAATTTTGGCAATCATGTATGACTTTTTTCAGATTTTATTTAATACTAATACTTCGTAGTCATTTAAATACAGGGGACATTAAATAAGGGAAAGTATGGATTAATTTTGACTCCTTAGGATTTTATGTTAGTAAGTTATGTCATACCTTCCATTGTCCGTCTTCATTGGTTTCTGCAAACCATCTGTTGGCGAGCGCTTTCGGACATTGTCCATCTTCTGGCCGAATACATGCGTTCACTGTCACGGAGGATGGAAGGTATGACAGTTCTATATTCATTGGTGGTGGAAATAACCTTTTAGATTAGTAAGTTATCTTTGGCTTATTAAATTCACTATTTGCTCTTAGCAACTTATTCGGTTCTGAAGATTGATTCATAAAATAATAAATAAAGGCCAAAACACTTAGTACTCCCATCAAAGTGTATTGTATAATGAAGGGCAATCTCCTGCTTTTACTGTCTTTCTCCCTGATTGGGAGCTAACAGGTAAACATTAAAAAAACATTAAAAAACGTTACATTCCCAAGGTAAATCCCCTGGCGGCGATAGCCCGCACTTAGCATGCTATCGGTGGAGGCGTTGGAGCCGTGCCGGCTCACCGAGGGTGTCTCTGACAGCATCCCAATGAGGGCCTTCCGTTAGCCATCAGCCATAGCGGCCTCCCGTCAGAACTCGTCCACGCATGAGGCAAAACTCTCTTTCTTGATGTTTAGGGCATAGAGGAATTCTGCAAAAAAGAGGTAAAGTACTTCATTCGTGAATTACTTACTCTTACTCTCGTAAGAGAATACTCCTACGATATGGAATCAGCGACCTCTTGCTCAAGACAAACGGGTTGCCATCAGGACTAAACAACTAGACTGGACATCTCGGGGATTAAACTATTTCCCGGGTATGTTTCGTTTAATTCCTCCTCTCATCTCTTATTTACTGTTTAAATAATAGGCATATATGTAGTTAAGCCGTACTATTACAACTATCATACCTTCTATTATCCGTCTTCATTGGTTTCTACAAATCATCTTCTGTTGGCGAGCGCTTTCGGACATTGTCCATCTTCGAAGCCGAATATATGTATTCACTGTCACTGTCTGTATTCAACTGCCTAATAATCCTTTAGATTATTTACCATACTATTAGTGTTAATTAGTATTAAATAACATGATATTTGGGTACTTTTGGTTTTTTTGGTATTTGCATTATAAATTTCTAAGTTCCTAATTCATACAATGATTAAATTCCATTAAAGTTATGGAGAAACCAATTCATTTTATTTAAAAAAAAAAAAAAAATGCCAGCTTGACAAGGAATGCCGAATTGGTCTCCTATATGAAATTATATATGAGAGAATGGTTATAGATGGCGATGTCGATGGCGCACAATGCAAGTAGGAGTTTGAAAACTGGCGTTAGGCGAAGTGTGACGTTCACTGGTTCAAAACTTCCTTTAAATAGTGCAATAATGTTCATTTATGCTCGGACAGAAAGTATGCAACCACCATATTTTGCTTACAGCTTCTTGTGCTTAATAAATTCTATTTGACTTTATTCATTTAGTCCTTTGCTATATACGTTTAATTATTTATTTTTAGCAAATTATCCGTAGAAAAAACTTGCTATTAACGTTAGTACCATGACGCGACTTTTAATAATATCAAAAGGTCATCATTGCATACTGAAAATCTGGACCATTAAAAAAAATATAAATAAAATAAATGAAAGCATCATAATTTTTTTATTTTTAATTTATAAAAATATATATATACACANAAAAAAACCGGCTTTAACGAATTTTGCAAAAAGTTCGTCCTGCAGAAACTTTGTAAACGAAGCAGAATTCTAACATTTCCTGAAAGTTGTACATAGATTAGAGTAAATGACTTACTGTATCATAAAAGCTAGAGATACCAAGTCATTGGTAATATAACTGTGACTACCCCTTAAATTTACAGGAGGAAAGAGTGTGGGAGGTACTAAACTTTTTTTGTTTCGTTTTTAGATGTAAACAACAAAAGCTTTTTTTTTCTTTTTTTTTTTTTCTTTTTCTAATTTCACAAAAAATTAACTTTTTCTTAACGTTAGTTACAACGAAGATATTACCATTATAAATGTAACAAATTTCTAACAACCCAATTTTTTGAGTTTTATACTTGAATATTTCTCTTAATATAGGTTTTCGTAAATTTGTATGTAACATGCTTGTTGGAAAATTATATTTTAAACAAATTACAACATAGGGTTCTAATATATGGTCCTATATCGACATATATTACGAGATAGGGTTCTTAAATACCGACAATTTCCACAATGGTTTGATTGTTTAAAAAACTGTGGACACAACAGCGCGGACAGAAAAGTATATATATATATATATAACCTCGTGACTTGGAAGTCCAGATTAGAATTTTATAGACCTGACTCGCCACTTCTACGAAATTTTAAAAGCAGTTCGCCAGCGGCCCCCGACACATTGATAAGTTAGTCTGTGTCAGTTTCAGTGGCAGATCGCGTGTTCCGAGCGACTGGCTGGTCTTGGCCAATAACAGCAAAGTGATTAGTGATAAGTGACTGTGATTAACAAGTTATCTTGAGGCTTGGTTTTATATAAATATAATAAATTTATTTGTACAAATTGATTAATTTATTAGCTGTAAGTAATTCATATTTTCTATTTATTTAGTTGTTTGTTATTAAGGGTACAAGTGCAGTAGGTTGTGTTGTCATTAGTACGTATAATTATTTTTACAATAAATCAACTTTTATTTATTTCTTTGTGCCATTATTATTAGTGACCAGTACCCAGTAACAAACGCTATCTCTAAATAGCTCATAACCACTTAAGGTAATATTTCTCCCTAAGGAATATATTTTTATCGAAATTACTATTTATTTATGTATAAAATAATTTTTATTTCTATTAAGCTTATTTAAATTGGACATCTCAACAATGTCATCCCATTCTAAGCAACTTATGGCTCGGAATGTACTTTTATTTATCCACAAAATCTAGCCCTGGGCGGGAGTTAAACCCGGAGCACCAGGATTGCGAGACTTTAACGGACTCCATGAGCTACCCTGGCGCCCTATGTATAATGTTTTATATATATTATATTATTTTTCCATAAATCTATAAAACCTTTTTTGGGACACCAAACTGAGCTGTATTTCACATAAATATTTATTTGGTTGTGGTTTATTATCCCACGTAAATTTTAAACAAATAATGAGAGGGAATGAAAATAGCTTGACAATGTCAGCTCCTTCGAGTTTAAGACGATGTACTCGTCTTTCTCGTGGGTTAGGCTCTCGCTATTGTAGTGGGAATTTAATTAGATATCTAGCTCGTCCCGGTGGTGTAATGGTTTAGCAAACCGGCCCGGATAGCAGGAGATCCAGGTTTGAATCCTGCCTGGGACAGCTAGATTTTTTTATTCTGTTCCCTCTCATTAACTGTATTTCACATACTTCAATTTGTGACTGTGGGGTAATTTCAAGGAGGAATATATATTTTTATATACGCACACACAAACGCAAACACTCATTAACATTAATGATCATAGGTTAACATACTATTAAGAAAAAAACACTCGTAAATATGTATTTATATTTACACATACACACACACTTTTATATATATATATATAAA
>KZ808670.1:102282-116928 GCA_000696205.2 Oncopeltus fasciatus | reverse complement strand
TATATATATATATTTGTTTTCCGTTTCAACTACTTAGGGTCGTGGAAGGAGGGGCTATCTGCAATTTGCCACAGCATTCTAAACATCCACGGCTTACGGCAAGCTTTTATTTATTCGAGCCCGCAGTATCAGCATTGGGAGACCCGATCGGAACCCCTGGCTACTCTTGCGCTCCTGAAAATTTTCTTTCGTATAGCTAAGGGCATAAAACACAAATATTTATTTATACATTTTTATGTATTTGGTCATATGTCCGGAGTAATAAAAACAATTTTTTTTTAAATTTAAATACTTTTGATTATTTTGATTGACGTTCATATATTTTTCATTATTAGCGCTATTAGGATATTTATATTATATAACAGACAAGAACTTCAACATGTATGTTCTATAATGTTTTTTTAGAAGGTGCACAATAAGGAAGTAATTTTGGGGCGTCGGTGTTCGTCTCAATTCAAATTTCGCCCTGGGCAAGCTCATATCACTAAGTAATAGCTTGCCCTGAGCTATATATGTTTAGAATGGGACGGAAACATATAGACAGTCCCTCCATTAATGACCAAAGTGTTTGAAAGGGTAGCTATCACTTGAAGAAGAATAAAGAAAGTAGCTATTGAAGAGTGTAACTAGAGGGGAGACCCCTCACCAGCTGCGACATTAACACTTCCCTTTGAGATTTACTTTTGCCTATGCTCGTCCCTAAAGAAGCGCGGCGTATATCTGCCTAGTTGGTCCTGCCCCTGCGAGAAGCCTCCCTTTATGAACAATTTCCTGCGGGCTGATTTAGAGAAAACTCCCTCAAGTCAGCATTTACGACCGCTCGGACCATTGACCGTCAGTGATAAAGGGAAATTTACTGTCTGGGAGAAAGGTCAGAGTACATAAAAATAATCTGGCGGGAGTTGGACACAATTACTGCCCGGCCCCTCGTTACCCCGACACTATTCCTCCTATAACGAAGCAAAACAAATCTAAGTGCTCTTCGGAGTTCTTCTCAACTTTTACGCGAATTTCGTCATCCGGGAAATGAATATTAATTTTGCAATTGAATCGGAATGGACTCTTTTACAGTAGGAGACCCCATTTTCCTTCCTTTTGTGTTTACAAAATGCTCCTTCTCAACAAAGCCTAAACATGAGAAGGATACTCAATATTTTAGTTGGAAAAATGTCCAGAAACCTTATTCCTGCTTAAGCTTTTCTTTATATAAACCATGATGAAACCAGCTGTAACAATGACGGTCTTTCCACATATAAAATATTAATTAAATTGTTCTAAGGGATGTTGGCTGACCGTTGATAATCAGGAGGAGGAGATAGTCGGGTTTCGGTCAAAGGGAAACAAACTGATGAACCAGTATGGTTTTATTTTTGCTAACGTTTCGACCTGAATTTTAGGCCTTCTTCAGGGCTATGGGAATAACGAAGGGGGAGAGCCAGGAATTTCGTGAAGAGAGAGTGGCACACGAGTTCCTCATAGCTCTGAAGAAGACCTGAATTTCAGGCCGAAATGTTGGCAAAATTAATACCATATTCATTCATCAATTTGTTTTTCTCTGACCGAACCCTCACTATCTCCTCCTCATGAAATAAATTTTTTACCAAATATAACCGAATTAAGCGAGGCATTTTCGGTAAATAAATAGTTCAGCCAACACAATTTGAACAATACAGTAAATCCTTTTAAATTAACAATCAATTCATTAAAAAAAAAAAAAAAAACGTTCGTATAGCAGTAGCAGCTTATACTAATTAAGCGGGAAGCTGACTTCCCATCTGTCGTTCAACATAGACATAAACAGAAATTATTGACAATTTGATTGATCTTCCATTTAAATAGTCTATATCAGGAAAATAGGTATGCTTGCGAAGGCTGGCTGATTGCCGATTCGAAAGGGTAAATTGTGACACACCCATAAGAAACCTTATAGCTAAACTGCCAGTTAACACGATCAATAATTAACATCAATAAGTTAACAATAATCAACATCAGTAAGTTAACACAATTGATGTTATTCAATATACGTTATTGGTCAATAAATTGATACATTGAATCACTTAACTATTAAATAACCATGCGAATGATATTAGTGAAGATTCTTGTTATTTCTTATTCTATCCTTTAGCAAAGTGCAGGGGGTATAGAAATCGGTCAAAAATTGTCAAGTAATTTTTCCTTCATTTTTATGTGTTGTCGGGTCCACAGAATAAGAGAACTGTTCCATATTTGGTTTCTCAATTTTAAAATTGTGGATACTGGAACGTCTACACATCGTGGGACCAGTGAGAATAGCTACATTGCCCTAGGGGAAATATGGTGATAATTCATAAAGTCCAACACCCAGGGGTTGAGTAAAGTAAGTAGATTTCACATGTTTAATTAGATGGAGAAAAATAAGAATAAATAACTATTTGATGATTTTAGTTGGGGTTCGGTAAAGGTAGATCCAAAAAAAAAATACAAATTTAAAAAAAGTGTATTTAAAAAAAATATTATCTGCCTCTAAAATATTGTTTTGGGGCAGATAATCTTTAAAAAAAAAAACTTTTTTTTTTTTTAAATTTGTATTTTTTTGGATCTACCTACAACTAAAATCATCTAATAATAATATCTGCAGTCAAAAATTCTCCATTTAAGAATAAATAACTTATTTAATTTTACTAACTTTATTAATACAAACCAGAAGGAGAGAGAAACCTATACAGAAGGAGAGATGATTATCTCATTTGAAGGGGAGTGCTTTTCAACCTTCGAAGTTACATTCTTAAATATCTTTAATAAACGTTTTCCTTTAGGTAGAAAATGAAATTAGAAAATTTTCTTTTTAACAAAGGAAATTCTATATTTAATTATATATTCAAATACTAGAATTTTAAATATTGATCTTCCTCTAAACCTCCTCCCCTCCTCGACACATTTATGTAGTTTCCGCTATTTTTGAGCTCGTTCGACGCTTTGGATTTGATTGATATGAAAAAAAAAAAAAACACAAGGCCGAGTTTACTAAAAATGCTATAAAAACTACAAATGCTGGAGCGCCTACCGTTATTGCAAATATATATGTGTATTATATAATAAATAAGAACAGGATGAAGAAAGAGTGGTAGTGAACACACAAAAAGAAAGGGCAAGAACGAACTGACGAAGGACGAGAAGTCTCCTCGAAAATTTAATACTCTGTAATATTTTCTTCTGTGGGTTCGCTGCACTCTTTCTTCCTTCTGTTCTTATTTGTTATATACATCGCAGCTATGAGTGCTATGTTTTCTTAATATATATTATATATATGTGTGTGTGTGTGTGTATAGTTCTCTTCAGGTCCTCCAGCGTTCAAATTTTAAGATATTGAAACCAATCTTAGCATTTAAGCTTATTTTATTGCAGAAATGGAAATATCAGCATAAAGGCTGTGTGAGGCGCTTCATGAACCCTAAGGAATGATGAACGCTGATAACCTCAGCAGTTGAGCGTCATAAATCCCCCCCCCCCCCACCTAAGGAATGATGCATTCACGAAGAGAAGGGTGATTGACAGGACACCGGAGATTGAGGCCTGTTGTTCGTAAGGTCTCTGGCTGCTCATCCATTTTAGCAACTTTGATCTTCCTTGGGGGAGAAACTATCTGGACTTTGTGCAGAAGAAATCTCGCCAGGTCGTCGAACCAACATATATAAATAGGGCAAGAAGAGATAGAGGTTTAGATGAAAAAAAAAATGCTTTTGAATGTAGATATTAAAGGATGTAAATAGGTGGTTTTTAAAGTAGTGAATCCAAATTCAGTTTGGCTTTCATTCTTCTGAACTTTTTTTAAAAATTCAATGGAGCTCCTTTCACTGAGCCAAAAGATTGCTGTTGGGTTTAGAGGAAGACTAAGTTGAGAAATTTCTGTTCTTTGGCAGTTTGACAATCAGGTAAGAATACAATATAATAAAAGTTGGTTTTTTCGGGAGCTTAACTACCACAGAGAAGAGCCGCATTTTTTTTTCTGTATTTTAGCAGGCTTCTCGAAAAACTTTAACGGTCATAACTTACAGAGTAACTAGAACAATTACTCTGGAAGTTATGACCGCAAAAGTTTTTCGAGAAGCATGCTAAAATACAGAAAAAAAAAATGCGGCTCTACTCTGTAGTGTAGTAAGCTTCCGAAAAACCAACTTTTATTATATTATATTAAGAGAGAACCCCCTGCTTGTAAATTAAATATCCTCATTTGCTGTTGCAGACATAAGTCTATCTTTAATAAAAAAAACGTGATGCTTGCTTAGATTATACAGCTTCTGCGTTATGGACTTTATAAAAAAAAATTAATAAAGAATTTCATTTTACAAAAATCACTGTGGGATACTTCCCGGAACCCCCGCCCAAAAAAAAAATTTCCGATCAGAAGGGTAGATTGCTGGGGGTAAGATCCCAGTTCATCCGGGTGAACTCAAATGTTTATAGAAGACATATATGGAGAATTTAGTAATCTAAAAGTTATCTTCCACTAAATTTTAAATAAAACGCTCATCGAAGAAGATATTTAATAATGTAGATCGGAAGACATCTTTCTCAATTTCCATTACGAACATTGTAGAGCGAGCTTTAGACTCTTTAACCTCTTTGGCTTGTAAACTCAACTTTTTCATTTGCCCTTCTCTACGTCAAGTTCTGAACGGAATCACTGCTTGAATAACGAAGTCCTTAACCGACGGATTATCTGTTTCAACCAGAATGTACTCTCTAAAGAGTCTTTATCAGTCTCAAGACATGGTGTTCCTATGAAAGTGAAATCGTGTTGGCCTTTGAACATCTGTTGATAAAAGAGTCGTTCTCCGAACGAGTGATTCATTAAGAATTAAATGGATGTGGTCATGAGGTCAAAAGGTCTTACAGAAAGAGAAAAGCCATCGTTAAGTACAAGAAAGAAAAACTGTTCGATCTGGTAATCTCTTAAATTAAAATATTTTTAAAGTTTAAAAATTGTTCATAATATGGAAGACTAAAATTTTCAATAGCAGATGTTTTTTGTTGGGGTTCGGTTAAGGTTGATTCAAAAAATACTACTTAAAAAATATGTATTTTTTAATATCTGTTGACGCTTCGTCCTACATTGTAAGCCATTTTCAGGGGTTATTATGAAAGCGAGAAGGGACGTCGTGCCACCGGGATTACATGTTCATGACTTCATGACTTTCTGAAGATAGCTTACAATGTAAGCCGAAACGTCGGGAGATAATACAAAAAATAACTTTTTTGAATTGTATTTTTAAGAACAACCTTGACCGAACCCCAACAAAAATATCTATTAATAATCTCTATGGTCAAAAACTCTTCATTAAAATTTTCAATTTAAAAAAAAAATCTATCACTAAATGAGTGATAATCTCAAATAGAAATTATTCTACAAATACCATACGCATGTTTCTAAAGAATGAGAGCATTTTAATCTTTAGTCTCGAGAATAAGGGGGACAGAGGAGTTCCTTCCATTGAGAAATCCAACGAGGACCCAGGAATAACCTGTTCTCGTCTGACTAAACAAACTCCTTCGGAAAATGACTTGTGACGTAACAACTCAGACTGGTCTGTTCAGCTGAATCATCCAGTCGGGAGGAACGTCTCGCTCGGGATTATCTCACATATGCAATTATGTTCTTTCACAGTAGCCTTCCTTCTCAAATTTTCTGTGAGTCATCTCTTATTAGTGTCTTATCGCAGCTAAATTGGCTCTCGGATATCTGGGAAATATTATGACTGAAATGACATTTGAAAATTGTTTTCACGGAAAGAAATACTCAGCAAATTTTTCAAAGAAGATTTATCATTCTCATTAAAAGAAACACATTTAACTAAATTAAATCCTAAGAATTGTAAATTTGGTGTTTGATAATGATTTTTTTTTAAATTTAGAAATGTGAACAGTATACAGTATCTAATGTGATTAATATTTTTAAATAACTTAACATTTAACATTAAACGATTTTGTATGAATATTAATTGAGACAAGAATTTGGGTGATCTGATTATAATGAAATAAATTGTTCTTAAAATGAATTTAAAATCTTTAATCTACATTGAATAAATATGGTATTTTTCAATTGAAATTGCAGTTCAAGTATTAATTTTGTAAGAAACTGAATTTTCGCCTTCCTGTTTCTTTTGACGTCTGAGTTCTTACTATATTGACACACTGAACACTTACTGATACTCCTCTGGGATTTTAAATTCCGCCAACACAGATTTAATGGTGTATGAATCTAAATGTATATTAAATGTACCTGACGTCACTTAGGACAGGTCTATATTCACTCAGAAATCCAGGAGTCACTTTCCAACTTGAAATAGTAGGATCACTAGCAACGAAATCTCCTTTTTGGATATGCCTTTAAATTTGTTATTCTAAAAAGTTCGTTTCGTAAATGCATAAATTAAGTGGAGATCTAACATTTGTTAGCCTTCCACTGAGGGTTCGAAACCAGCCTAGGACACGATTTTATTAATGAATAAAAACTTGAACGTTATTAAAACAAGGCAGCTATGTGTAGACAATTCCTCAATATATGGTCTTAAATTGTTAAATGTAATGCAAAAAAAAATTCTTTATAAAAAATGAGAAGAACGTTTAAGCTCACAATAACGTGTAGATATAACAAATAATTATAGTAAATTAAATAAATATAGTAGAAATAATTTCAAACCAGCCAAGAATTAAGAATTAATCGTAAGGAATTAATTTTTCCTAATATACCCTGCTTCAAAACATAGGTAATAAGTATTTTTTCTTTGCGTTAAGTATAACATATAGTTTACAATCATTATATATTGTTTATGTCTATTGGGAAAATAGTGTAAATTTCTAGCTTTTCATTTTCTGAAATTAATCCTAATTGCTTGAATTGATTTAAATTTAGCTCAATGTTTATACATAAAGTAGTGTAACTGTTAACATGGCTTCTTCTTTGAGCTGATTTTGGAATTATTTTTATTTTTCCTTTAACTATGAGATGTTTCGCCACCAAAATTTTATGTTGTCAGCTCAGTATGTTCTACTATTATGATATTTATGTGAAACATGAATTTTAAATTACGCTCTAGAACACGCAAATAATTCGAATAAAAATAATAAATTTTCTTTCTAAAATTAGGCACATTGATTTTAAATGTAAAATAAATGGATGAGTTGATATTTGAGCGAAATCCGACAATTAGGAGTGAGGATTTACCTTAAGTCTTCGAATACAAATATTTATTTTATTTAGCGACTGTAATATTTCGATCAACACAAATCGGTTTAATATTTATGTGTGAGAGATTACATAAGATTGAAAGTTTAAATAATAAATACTCATCCCCTAAAATACCGAGTAATTCGCTTAATTTACGCGATTCCTATGTGACGGACTTTTATTTCCTGTAGGAATATCGGCCATTACACTTGTTTCTCGTACAATTTTTCTTAAATATTAAAAAGTATAATAATCTTATAAATAACAATTTGCATATTATATGTATACACATTTATTATAATCAATGAAATGTTTATCATTACATACCTTACATAGATCACATTAATTAATCCTTATAATGATTAGATTAGGAAATATAAAGTTGGGTTTATATATTTCTCCACACATAAATATTACCGCCCGATTGATCATTGCAGAATAAAAAGAATTTTTAGAGACTCTTGAAAACTTACTTAATTTTTCCTTTTGCTTAATTTTTTTACCTGTAAATAGATACTATTTACTTTTATATTATCCGTTTAATATAAATACAAAATAACAATACCAATACAAATTAGTAAGAATATCTATTTTATGCAGTGTTTGTAAAACCGTGAATAACAGTTATTTGAATTTGAAATTTTAAAAAATCTATAGTCAATTTGAAAATTTGTTCCAAACCTGATAAGTAACAGTGTCTCTACCTGCTGTATTCTACGACCATCATTAAATATTGACCCTACATGATTATAGAATATACTCCCCCTCCCCCTGATTTCCTCCTGAATATAAATTTGTTTGGCGCAGTAACAAAGTACTGGAGATAAGTAGATCCACTTCAATATTGGCACCTGCTATAGTGGTATTGATTTTTTCGTGGTGCAACTGTGACGCGTTCAGAGGAGGATACCAATCAAACAGACACTTTGTTTGGCTACACATATTAAATCAGATTCATTTGTTTTTAGCTGGTGTCCTCAGTTAAAGACACTTAATCCCTAGATTTACAACATGCACTCTACCTGCATCTCTTTGTCGGCTGCACTCTACCTGCAGGTATGCATAACCCTTTAGATTATTTAGCAATTTCTTTGTTTGTAAATACTACATATACCCCGGAATCCATGCTTCCCGCATTCTGGTGTTAGCCGAGAGTCGGTCTAGTCATAGGGTTAGAAGGCTGTCTTAGCCTTAGTTAGTTTTAAGTTAGTCATAGTTAGTAATAGTAAGTAAGTTGTAAATTATAAAGTACTTTTGTTTTGAGAAATAAAGTTTTTCCAACTATTCATGAACAAGAGATTTAACTTACGAGGGGAATAAGTTCACGCTTTTTAAGTAATCTATGACAATATCAATATGATCCGGATAGGGGATGAAGGCAATTAGTAGTAGTAGTGGGCAATTAGTGCACATTTAAATAGCCGAATGTAATTACAAATTCATTGTGGAGTTGAAGTAGACAGAGGAGTGAGGAAGTGTACGGCTGGAGGAGGGATGTGCCGACGGTAGCAGCCCCCCTGGAGACAAAAACGCAGCTAACAAGGGTTGGTGTGTAACGAGTGGGTCCCCTCCATATGGCCGGAAGCACCCTCCACTTGTCTCCAGCCCCCACCGCCATTGTGTCTCAGACCTCGGACTTATGTCAATAGTTTTACATTCTCCCTATTGGACTTGTTTTCCTATCAATGACCCATCTTAGCTGTTTTAAAGGGGCCTCTTTAAAAACCTTTTTCTACTTTAGTGTCTCTGAATAAGTATTTAGTCCGTGTTTTCACACTGATCCTTTTCTATGACTTCTAGTGTAATACAAATACACCTTAGTTAAAGTAAAATGGTTGTCAAATTTTCTTTCTACATCCCTCTTTTGTGTGTGTGTGTGTTTTTTCTCCTTCCTCCTTCTTGATTTCGTCCATTTTAAGCAGATTTCCCGTCTAGACCTTCATCAATCCTAAATTCTTATTTTTTTAAAAATTTTTTGATAAACTTTTATTTATTTATTACATTCTGTTAAACAAATAAAAAAACATTTTGTAATTTGATTACAATCAAATTAAAAATGACATTCAATGTCAATCACATGAGGAGAGAAGGTGACCAATAACACCACTCTCAAATCATTTACAGGCTATGTCCCCAGGACGTCACGGGGCCATCTTCGTTTGAGTCGACGGGGAGGGTTGTAGGGGTTGGAGTTTGAAGACATGGTCTGTGCTAGTGGCTTTGGATGGTGTGGCAGTTTACTTGGAAAAGAGTAAAGCGGGAAGAAATGAAGTCTTGAACAAAAGGGATGTTAAGATCGTGGTGAAGAGAGGAATTGGATACGTAATAGGGAGCATTTGCAATTATTCTCAGGGTTTTGGATTGAATGGACTGAATTCTTTGGATGTTGGAAGGCTTGGCGGCACCCCAGGTTTCTACTCCGTAAGTACAGATTGGTCGTACTAATGTCTTGTAGAGTGTAAGTTTGTTTTCACTCGTAAGATTGTATTTCTTATTCATGAGTCTGTATAGAAGTCCATATCGCCGTATGAGTTCTTGTCTTTTAATTTTAGTATGTTCTCCCCATGTAAGTCAAGAGTCAAGATGGAACCCGAGGTAACGAACGGAATTTGAATGTGGTAAAGGAATATTGTTAAATTTCAGGGAAGTCATTCTTCCGCAGTTGGAAATTAACTTGAACGCATTTTTCTTCATTGATTTTCATTCTCCATTAGCCACACCATTGTTTGATTTTATCGAGGTGATCTTATAGGTTTTGAGAAACAATTTTAGGATCGGGATGGGAGGATAGGATAGCTTTGTTGTAAGCAAATAACGCTAAGAAAGTACATGGATGGGTAGGGATCCTAAATCAAAGAAGCTAAAAACATGCTCCGTAACAATTTTTTTTTTCTTCTGACATATTACCATCTTTTATTTGATTTTTTTACCTGTCGTCCAACCCCTCAGAGTATGAAGGGAGTGGCTATCTATAAATAGGCATACTTTACTAAACGATCATTGCATCTCGTCTAAAATTTTATCGCTCAGGACACAGTGCTTCACTTTGGGAGTCCTGAACTCATCCCCTAGGCTAAGCCGACACCCAACAATGTTTCCTAACATCAAAGTTTGTTTCGCAGGAGAA
Source organism: Oncopeltus fasciatus (assembly GCA_000696205.2). Lineage (NCBI taxonomy): Eukaryota > Metazoa > Arthropoda > Insecta > Hemiptera > Lygaeidae > Oncopeltus > Oncopeltus fasciatus. The sequence goes on along the minus strand of KZ808670.1, from coordinate 106,594 downwards.
CTATATGTTCATAATAAGAACCTATAATTTTTCCGACGCCTGCAGGTAGAATGAGAAGAGTATTTCTCTTCTAAATAGAGCCATATATTACAGCTCTATAGAGCCATATATTACAGCTCTCCAGAGTTTTTGATGCATCCCATCTGGGTAAGCACATATTATATCTCTTTGTATTCGCTTTTTATATAACTTCCTTGGAAAATGTATATTTATATAGAGCGTTGATATACTGTTTGATGTAGTTTCTTCCCTGCTGACCTTGCACCATTAATTACTTTGCGGAACCGGCTCTTTGACCATTGCCAAGATATAAAACACTCTTATCTTATAGTAAATGTTACTTTTCTGCTGATAATCTTTTCAGGGGCTTAAAATATAATTTTGTTGAATAACAGTAATTATTTAATTCAAATAAAATTTCCGACACAGGGTTTCGTAAAACGCAAAACAGAGAAAGAATTACAAAATTGATTAAATTTTGCACTTCATTCAATGAGATCCAATTGTCTCCATAGCAAAGTTTGTACTATTCTTTTTTTGCTTATAAACGTAGCAATAGTAAAAAAAAAATAAAAAATAAATGGATAACGCGCTTGCTTGGATATCAGAAGATCCAGGTTCGAGCCCTGGCTGGGACAGTTAGATTTTTTATTATATTCCCTTGCATTTAATCGATTTTTAAGGAAGACATAAAAAAAACAAAAAAAAAAAAAAAAAACTAGATTGTATGAGCGCCTGCCCCCACCACTTCCGTCCTATTGACCTAGTGTCATTCTCAGAGGCTCTAGCTTGTGTATTCGTTGCTATTTCGGGCTTTTAGTTTAGCTGTTTATTCTTTTTTGTATTTATCTAATGAAAATTGGGATATATGCTAAGCTCACGCAGCTCCTGTGTGTACGCCTATTACTTGCTCTTTCATCGTGTTCATAAAAAATTTCAGAGAGGGGTTTACATGACATGAAAAGTTCAAATAAAAATATTCATCAACTGCGATATTGGGAAATTCATTTGCTTTTATGCACCTTCTGATTGATGGATTATGCTATTTTCGCTTTTGTATCTGTTATGATTATATAGGCTGAGAGTACAATTTATGAGTATGAATTTATGAAGTATTCAGGAACCCCACAGTATTAACGTGTATCGGCGTAAATGCATTCTCTAAAAAAATATATATAAAAAAAAAATTTCTTCAAGAGGGCCTTCCATACACATTATTGTCTGGTAGGATTGAAGAACATGCCGGAGGAATGATAGGAGTATTCTGAAGATGTATTGAGTTCAACTGCACAAGCTGTTGAAGTCTTCATAGTGCACGATACCTCTCATGGCTTAAGAATTAACGACAGACAGTAGTGGCATACCGAGTAAACTGGTAGAAGCAGATGGCAAAGAATTTGACATCCAGATTTGGCAAGGAGAGAAAACGCTAACCATACGAAAACTTGCCTCATGGAGAACGCCAATCATTTATTTGCGTAATCCTGAAGTTAGGGATTCGTTTCGAGTGCAAAGATAAGGAGGGATCATCTTCCTGAACCAACATCCTGGCAAGATGTTCATTGCTTGAGAAGTTGCTTGAGGAATGGGGAAAAAGAGTAAAGGTGAGTATCGAATGGGCCATCGGCTAGATGCTAACAATAGGTGGCAAGGCCGTTGAAAGGCATTCAGTGGGTAACCCTGATGGCGCTGGAGAGACCGTTCAGTGCCGTTCCAGAACTCTCTCAAATCTTGTGGAATGTTCATTTGAAACCCATATTGCATGTCCTGGAACTCGTCCAGGCTACCCATTAGTTGTAGTATATAAGTCGTGGATTCTAACATCAGTTTCTTATCAGTGATGAAAGGAAACACGGAAGAAGAAATTAGTAAGAACAAACAGTGGAGCGTGAGCAGTCAATGTGTTGCTGGCTCAATAAGAGTCGGGAATAAAGTTTGTATAGTGTACTTAGTATTGCTAAAGACAAGGGACGAAAGTAGCGTGAAGACCAGACCTGTACGGAAAGGAGCCAATTGAACGAAGACATATGTTTCCTTTGTCTGGGAAGAGAAGCAGGAATAGTTGGAAATCCTTATTTAATCTTCTAGGCATATCTTGTGACTTCCACGAAGTTATATAAGCAGCTCGCCAACGGCCCCAGTGTCAGTGATAAGTTCAGTGTCAGTTTTCGTGGCATATTCCATTTGATTACCCTGTTTCTGGAAAATAAAAAACTAATTCATTGTGCATCTGAAAGTGGTTATCGGTAATTAAATAATTTATAATCGACAGTATGTAGATCTATACGGTCTACCCAAGCGTAAATATTTACTACAAGTGATGTACTACGAGTATATACATATATATATATATATATATATATTTCTTCTTAACATACTACAGCGAATTTCTGAAATGTAGCTGCTGAGCTTGTTCTGGTAACACAACAGTAATATAAATACCATTTTTCAAACTGAAGATGTCAAAATTAGAGGTATCAGATATGGTGATATGACATTTGTGTGTGTGTGTGTATATTGGACATTCTGCAGATTGTAGAAGTGTCTTGAATGCATCCAATATTTGCCAATCATGGGAGGACAGCAGCTCGGGGCTATGAGAGNTTAACTATATATATATATAGTTATATACGCTCTAAATTTTTCAAATTTAAAAATAAAGACATAAATTCAAAGATTTGAAATTTAAGCTTTATATTACATGCTATTTAATGCTCTCTTAGAGTAAAGACAATAAGTAACATCGCAATGTTGTCTAACAAAACCTGGGAAATCTGGTTTGTTTACGCAGCCTCCATATTTAACGCCTTGATCGGAAGTTGAGAAAGACATTTAGAGGCACTACATTTCAATGTACTTCCTGTTTCTTGTTACTCGACACACTATTGGATTTCTCAGGAGGTGAAGTGTGGTAAATCACCTTACAGAGGAACAGCAGTCCGCCATGAATGCATTTCATAGCGACTCCAGCATTTATCTTGTTTCCCATTTTAATTTCCTGGTTATTCTCTTAAAGCACCTTTGAATTCCTAATAAAAATGGTACATTTTTATTTTTTCAATAAAATACTCTATAAAATCATTTTAATTTCTAGAAATAAATATTATATAATTTATTAGATAACGTTCGGTGAAGGTAGATAAAAAAAAAATTTAAATTAAAAAAAAGTGTATTTTTTTAAAGATTATCTGCCAACGTTTCGGCTTACATTGTAAGCTATCTTCAGGGCTACCTATCATGCAGACGAGAAGGACGTCCTGTCCCTAAGTTCACATTTCTATGACTAGTGGAAATGGGAACTTAGGGACAGGACAATTAATGAAAGGGAATAGAAAAAAAGAATCTACCTGTCCCAGCCAGGAATCGAACCTGGATCCCCTGCTATCCGGGCCGGGGCATTTACCAGTTATGCCATCGACCCGGATTGCAGGAGATCCAGGTTCGATTCCTAGCTGGGACAGATAGATTTTTTTATTCTATTCCCTCTCGCTAATTGTTTAAAATTTACGTGGGATAAAAAACCACAACCAAATAAAATATTTAGGGACAGGACGACCTCTCTCGTCTTCATGATAGACAATTCTGCAGATGGCTTACAATGTATGCCGAAACGTTGGCAGATAATCTTTAAAAAAATATACTTTTTTTAAAAACTTGTATTTCTTTTAGACCTACCTTGACCGAACCCCAACTAAAGTCATCTAATAATAATATCTACGGTTAAAAAACTCTCCATTTGATTATATAATTTACTTTTTCCAGATAGGTTTTAAGAAATAGAACTTCATACAATCTTGGTTGTTTATATCATATTTAAGTGCAAGGCCACTGCTTGAAATAGGATGTGTTACCATATACAACAGCCAAATGTTACGTCCCTGGTGAGAGGGCTCGTGTGAACTACCCCTAATCCCTGGTGAGATGTGGCTTGGGGACCCCGTGTCACCCCGGGCTCAACAGCTCACTAAATTACAGTGTAAATGTGGTGCTCACCTGTCCCGCCAAAACTTGTCATATTAATGCCCTTATTTTCCCTTCACTACTAAAAACTATAGGAATAAAAAAGTAGGAGTGATTTTTTAAATTATTTTTTATTAATATCGGGTCGAACGTTCTTAAAATGAACACTTGTAACCTTTATGTATATTTTCACACATATAAAACAAATTTAGCATAAATAAAAGGCGTTTTAAAATATTCTAACGTGTGTGTAAATGAATGGTTGAAGGGTTTCTTACAGCTTTTATGGCTATTAACATTAATATTTATGTTCACGTAGGTTTCATTATTATTTATAAATATAATATTATTT
>KZ808670.1:73373-86663 GCA_000696205.2 Oncopeltus fasciatus | reverse complement strand
GTAGAGGGAATTGAATAAGACAACTAACAAGTCCTGGTAGTATAACTGGAAAGTACACCGGCCCGGACAGCAGGAGATCCAGGTTCGATTCCTGGCTGGGACAGATAGTTTTTTATTTTCTATTCCCTTTCAATAATTGATTGCGTAAATACTTTTCTTTTTCCATCGTTTCGACTTAACTACAATTCTTCATTTAATTTTTTTTACTAAAACATGAGATCTGCTTATTTAGCCCTACTCCTGCATGGCATACAACTTTGCTGATAAATGTGCAAAAAAGTGGCATATCGACACTGTTAAAATACTATTCGCATTTCTTGAAGAGGTCTTGCTCGCCTTTCTCTTTGCGGTCCGTAGTCGGCCATGCGTACCGCAACAACTAGACTGCCTACTTGCGGTCCCCTGCAATCAAAATAATATCAAGGCTTTGAGGTTTACGATCAGCTGTCCCTACAAGGCCTGCGATACGCTCCCGAACCGATCCGGGGTTTGCGACATGGGATGGAGTCCATCGGAACCTTGGACTACATTTTCCTCGGATAGAATGGATTCGTGTTTTGACGAGCTGATGGATATATCCTTCAAAAGGAAAGAGAGTATTAGTCAGTGGAGCTAAAAAAATTAAAATATTTTACCTTGAAGAAAATAAGTATAACATTTTGCAACAAATAATTAACATTTTGATTACATGATTCCAAAGATATCAACTATTGTTAGTAAGAATCTATCAAGTAAAAGTACAGGCATCTCTATGAAATATATATGCAGGAATATTACGTATACCGCTGAGCATTCAATCGATTACATTTTGAAGGTAGTTTGTTGTCCATGATTTCTAACCTTTCTGCAAAGGACATCTAACAAACTATTATTGCCCTCTCTTGTAACAGGCTGCTTTCCATTTACACCTTCCGCCTGCCTTGTACCTGCTACCCCCTCTCCTTTTACTTTTTCGCTCTGAGAAAAAGTAAAATTTATATTGTTTAGTCATGGAAATGTGAACTTAGGGACAGGACGTCCTCTCTCATCTTCATGATAGGCAGGTGTGGCAAATTACTGCTTTAATGATATTTCAATTTTTTTTTTCTTGCCAATAAGTTGTTTGTTTGCATGCTTTTTCAAATTGGTTCTTTTTCAAATTGTTTTCATAAACTTTTAATTGTCTTACATAGCTTTCTACATTCATACTCTTGATATCACATTATATTATAATTCTCTATTATACTAATTTCAATTATTATTGTATTCTCATGACATTGTATTTCTACAGCCCTGAAGATGGCTTACAATGTAAGCCGAAACGTTGGCAGATAATCCTTTATTAAAAAAATACATTTTTTTAATTTGTGTTTTTTTTTGGATCTACCTCGACCGAACCCCAACTAAAATCATCTTAGAATAATATCTACGGTCAACAAACTCTCCTTTTGGACATCTAACAAAGTACAGACATTCAATCTAGGACATCAGCCGATAAATGAAAATGTTTTATAATTCATCGTGTAGAGAATCACGGAAAATATTATACTGAGAATACAATAGATAAAATAGTCCATGCGTATTATCCATGATACCTTACCAGTCTACCAAGGTAATCCAATATCAGTGAGTAGGGTAAAAAGATTCTTATACAGGATTTCAGAGAATATTCTAATGTTTTTAGTGGGAGAATAAACTGCTAGGAATTTCTCGGGTTTTGTCAACCTTACATGAAGGATTCAATTCACCATATACAGACCACATAGTTTGGTACATTAGTTACTAGATGAAACTGTCTTATTGTAAATCACATATATGATTTTGGTAAATATCTATTAAACTTATTGTAGATAATAATCTGTCAAAAATTACCAATATTTCGTCCCGTCTACAAGATGGATAAACAGTTGACAAAAATTTTACACAGACTTCAAAAATCTCTAGTAGAAAATGTGGAATTACCAATCGATTCATTGGCTGATTGATCAATTTATTAATTTTTTGTGTAATTTTTGCCATCTGTCCATTAGGTCGTGATTTCTCAAATAACATGATTTACTTTCTGGAGTTGTGGAAGTCCAAGTGTCGCACCGTCCAAGTGTCATGAAACATTATTATTTTTTATTATTATTACTAAGATAAGGGAAATTTTCAAGGACGATGTCTTTACTAATGCATAACAAAGGTTAAAAAATACATGGTTGAAAATGACTAAATCTTCCGTTATATTCTGTAGCTTACATGATTTGACTTGAATTTCTTCAATTCCGGCGGTGCACTTCCAAGATTTTTGCGATCGCAACAGAGTTACTTGGCGCTTAGCTACAAAGAACCCGGCAAAACTTAAGTAAGACTTACTCATCTTACAAGTATATAGTGTATGAACAAATGCAGTAGTGAAACCTACCACCAGGCATAGATTTCCCGCCAATGAGGTTCAGATACTTTATCGGACTAGGAACTATACATGAACTAGTGAATCACTGTGTGGTTGTGGCGTTATATACTAAAGACAAGTTTTATTTTTTAGAGAAGAAATTTTTTTAATTATTTCATTAATAAAATAATTTTAGTTTACAAATATTAATCTTTATCACCCATCCATATTCATGGCGGGGTGTAACTCCTAAAAACTCTAGTGATAGGTTACGTATGGTTATCACTTGGATCTACTGTAAGCAATTGGTTATCTCATGGAATGCTCAAAGATCATGCAGATGAGGGGAGCTAAATCTGTTGAAACGGCGAAGTAAAGAAATAGATAAACCTCCGACATAGCTGCCGTTCAGGAAGTGAAGTGACCGAGAAAAATCAATGAAGTCACTAAAGAGAATTGGTGGATCAGTCTCCAAAGTTAGTCTAGGTGTGTAATAAAACTTTAGAGCCGATTTAATAAATTCTACGTATATAATTATTAGTAGCAGAAATATTAATATACTTAAGGATAAAAAGTCGTTGTGAACCAATCCCAAAGTATATAGATATTCATCGCTTAACAAGTAAATGGCAAGAAAAATAAAAATAATTGTGAAATTGGATCTTAACACGGAAAAAAATATAAATATAGAAAATTAAATATTATATTAATTGTGGTATGTAATCTTACTCTAAATTATTTACAAGAAATACACAGGGAGACAGAAAAGAAATCTTACTACCTCAGCCGGGAATCGAACCCGGGTTTCCTAGTTTCCGGGTAGGCGCGCTAAACCTCTGCACAGTAGAGGCAGCTTAGCTAATCTCTCCATAATCTCTTAGATTATCTAAGCTGCCTTGGTGGTGCAGGGGTTTAGCACGCCTATCCGGAAATAGGAGAACGGGTTCAATTCCCGGCTGAGGTAGTAAGATATTTTTTTCCGGTTCCCAGTGCATTTCTTGTTAATAAATATAGAAAATTTAAAAATCCCAAAAGAAGAATAATTAAAATTTCACAAACACTTGGTCCATTAAGAAATCGCTAATACTAATCGTGCTTTCTTGCCAGTCTCTCACATATTATGCTCGATAAACATCGTTGACTAAGTACATTTATTCATAAAAGTATTAACATTTATTAATTTATATTCAAATGACTTTTTTAAACTTTGCTCGAAAATGTGACATGTATGTTAGTCTGTGAGCTGGTAATTTCCAGATATTTAAGCCAAATCAGTGGGCGCCTCATTCTCCAAATTTCTCGACAAAGAGTAAATAATAACGTCAAATTCAATACGATCCTTATCGCTTCACAGGTATTGTTAGCTCACAAAGAATTCCTGCTATATTTAATTATAGCTCTCCAACGGACAATATTTTCACTGGTGTTTGAATAATAATTTAACTCCCGTGCCTACCAATCTTCATTGAACGAGGAAAAAAAAAACATCAGGCGTACATACTTATGTGCTGACTATACCCCTTCTCTAGTGTGTCGGGGCTTGAGAATAAATATTTCCCTTGCTCTTACTTCAAAAAATCAATATCTATAACTGAGTTTAAATAAAAATATATATAATGTGCCCGTGTTTCATTTCTGGGATCACTAGAAAGGAATTATTCTCACAATTATTATAAAATCTTAAATTATTGATAGTTTTCTTGTGCCTTGAAATATTTCTAGTTTTCGAAGAATAATATATGTCAAAATCTCTCCAAAATATTCAAAAGTTTAGGTCATATTTGAATAAATGCAATATAAGCTTCTTATGAGTTTATGCTTTCATCTTTTAATATAATTAATTATACAAATACTATTTGCGTGATCGTACTTATTTCATATCAACCCCCCCCCCCCCACAACATTGTATGAAAACAATTATCCAAATTCCATTAAGAAAATCAACTAATTGTTACCTCTGGATTATAAATTTGAAAATTCATGATTCTGTAAATCCTTCGCTCTTATTGATATTATTTTGTTTTATAAGAGCTAAAATATTTCTTTCATTACTAAAGGAATATAAGTTTAGTTTTATTACACTATAATAGATACTACCCTCAATAAATCGAAAATTTACTATCACTTGAAATTCCACAGTAATTCCACATCTCCACTCTAAAGGTCAGTTTATGCTCAATAAAAAATTTAGCCTATCGTTCTGCATTTAACAGCTACAAGCCATATTTCAGTCAGAAAAACAACAACAAAAAAAATAACATAAAGCATTCCTGTAGAGGATCTCCTGCTTTCCGGGCCGGTATGTTTCCATTACACCACCGGGGCGAGCTAGATAAATTATTAAATTCCCAACACACTAGCGAGAGCCTAAACTTCCGAGAAAGACGAATACATCGTCTTGTGCTCGAAGGAGTTGACATTGTCTAGCTATTTATCGACTCTCGTTATTTACTTTTTAAATTTTCATTTATAAATATAAAATTAGTTGTGGTTTATTAACTCACGTAAATTTTTAAACAATTAATGAGAGGGAATTATCTGTCCTCGCGCTAGTGCATTGGGAATTTAATAAGTTATCTGACTCGTCCCGGTGGTGAAATGGAAACATACCGTCCCGGAAAGCAGGTGATCCAGGTTCGAGTCCTGGCTGGGACAGATAGATTTTTTATTCTATTCCCTCTCATTAATTGTTTAAAATTTACGTGAGATAATAAACCACAACTAAATTAATATTTATTCCTGTAGAGGGTGTATGTATTCATAAATTTTAGTGGCTGTCTTTCTTAGTGTCTCGATGGTAGGATAGGAGAAAATTTTCAGATAAATATATCATGAGGACAATTTCAATAGCTACATTCATTTTGAGTTCGCTAAAATACTAACACTCTCCCTCTCAGTTTAATATACTATTCTTTACAGAAATATGAAACCTTAAATGTAACAAAAAAAAAAAAAATTACAATTTATATAACATACCTGCAGAATAGGTTAATTACGAATTAACCTAAATAACAGATATAAGCAACACTCCCTATGACTAACCATTTTTTATTAAGACAAGCGTTAGACCTACGATAAAGAAATATATGGTTTTCGTTCTATATGATTGCTGGTTTACGGAGGTTCTCATTCAAAAGCGGATGGAGCAAATTTGTCACAGATCTTTACTAGTGAACTGTGGAGATTTGTGATATTTCACCCACCTTTGAAATATATTGTAATTTATGTGCTGAGAGTGGTTGGCTTCCAGCTAGGTTGTAATTGAAATTGGTATTATTTTAATACAAGGTAATCTAAAGACGAATTTTTCTCTGTGATGAGGCATATAACGTGTAAAACTAACGATTATTTCTGCCTTCTTTCATTCATCGAGACTTATCTTTCAATGATATCCTTCATAATGGTCCTGATGCTGTCTTGCATTATAAGCAAAAACATTTTCGTGCCAAAATAAGAAAATACCCAATTACTTTTGGCGTGGCTATATCATAGCCTGTCGATTCCTTGAGCAATCTCTGCCCGTGCTTCCTGACAGCTAAATTACCGAAACAGCAAAGACAAAAAAAAAAAAAAAAATAGCGGAAACATTTATTTTAACCTCTTAGAAAAGGAAAAATTTCTTCAAATTTGCACGATATCTTTGGAGGAGAAATTTAGCTTTGTTTGAAGCTGGAGCGAGGTGACATTGACTCTAATTCCCCACTACCGGTTGTTAATAGCAGCTCGTTTAAGTTGTTATCAGAGTCTCTAGACCTTTTATCAGAGCCTGACAGCTACTCTCTCTCCCTCTCTATCCCTCCCTCGCTCCATCTCCCTCTCGCCGGGGAACTTCTTAACCTTGCCATTAGGCAGGGAATTCCAGCTTATTATTCGGATTAACGCCCCATCTACCTCCTATCTCTTAGCTGGATTCCCCTCAAGTAAGTGCCTCTCCGGTGTCAGAATCAGAGACTCCCTTACAGTAAAATGTTGGCAATTTCCGAGATAACAGTGTAACAGGCAATCTCTTACGGGATTATCTCTCTCTACAAATTCCCAGTGAATCTTGGGCGGGATTATTAGATGAGATTTCAATAATATATCCTTCACAATATTATATTCATGAATTCTTCAGTACAACTTCTTCTCAAGTCCAGCGTAAGTAATATAGGACCAAAATTAATTTGGTAATTTCACCACTTAATTGATTTATTTATTTGGTGGCTGGTATTTTTCCTGAAGTGTTCATTAATTTAAGCTCTTAAAGAAAAATCAAGATATTTCCGTTGCTATCATAACATACTTTTTAAAAATTTCAATCATAGAAGTTTAAAATATGGTTCTTTTAATTAGCCAAGGGTGAGGATTATATAGAAGGAGATAAATTGAAAAAGGAATAACATTTTAGTATTTTAAGAAATACGAACACATTTGAACATAATTTAATTTTATAACATAATATAATACATCATTATAATTGTCTATAATAATAGCAATTAGTATAATGCGAGGTACTCACAGACCCTTTCAAAAAACATTGGATTCTATTCAATATGTATGTTTCAGTTTGCGATTGGTTGGATACAAAGTATTAAGTAAAAAGTTTCTTGAGAACACTCCCATGTTTTATAGAGAAGGGAGTCTCGAAACAGCTGGAAAGATAAAGAGAATAATTTCAATTTTATGAATTTCAGACAAATCATTCTATGAAGAAGAGGCAGGTATTCCAAATCAAAGATCTAAACCTTAGTTCGATATTATAAATAAATAATTTGTTGGGATTCGGTCAAGGTTGATTAAAAAAAATTCAATTTAAAGATATGTATTTTTTATTAGCTGCCGACGTATCAGCTTACATTATAAGTCATCTTCAGTGCTATCATGAGGGCGAGAGGGGACGTGTTGTCACGGGATCAAATTTTCATGGGTGACTTTTTTTTGGATCAACCTTGACCGAACCCCAACAAATTCTCAACTAATAATCTCTATTATTGAATAATGATGTGGAGAAGATAATACCTTCATATAGGATGAAAAATGGGCCAATACTACAGGAATAAAATGTAACGTGCTATCAAAGATACTGTGTATCAATGATGTGCCTCTGCCAGGGACCATAGACGCAAACTCGACTGAGAATAGGACATACACGATTGACCCATTGTCACATTAATGGAGAAGAAACCTCCTCCAGTTTGTGTGGATTTCCTGGAGTGTCTTAACTGAATGCGTGAAGTATTACGATAAAATACAACACTACGTTCTACATTCGAGCCTAAAAAGTGTTTAAAGGAACGATTCAGATACTATAGACCGGCTTATCAAATTCCTCAGGGATGAAAATTTATATAACCTGATTTAGCATATACTAACTATAATATAAAGCGAAACAGAAAGTTTTTTCTTTTCTTTAAAGAATTGATAGTAGTTTGCTTTCAACACTCAAACAGGGGGGGCGATGGCCTGTCTTTGGGTCGTGGTGGCTCGCTGAGCCGGATGTGGCCTCCTACTTTCAGTATATTGCTGATCTGGACGGTTTGGATGGCCTAGTCCCACCATGCACACTCTCAATGACATGTCGGGCACTTCACGAAGGACTCCTCAGGCAGGACTCTATGTAAACTAAGAGCCAATTATAGGGGGCTAGTTCGGTGTTGCGGGCCGCCTCGTGCCTGGAGCATGGCCTCCAGGTCGTGCATCCTCTTTCATGGACGGCTTTCTATCTCGCCAAACAATATAAACTTCCTTCCTTCTATTGCCATCAGTAGTTGCACATAAAAGGCATTAATGACCTTGGTGGTTGGTAGGCCATGGAAAAAATATATGCGTGTGCGTGTGTGTATATGTATATATAAGAATTTAATTTGAAGGGTGAAAGGATCAATATTTATAAATTATAGAAACCAAATTCCTTTCTTTTAGTTTTGTCACAAAAGTTTACAGAGCATCCCAGATGTAAAAATTTTTTTTCTAAAAGTTGTGCTCTTTTATCCCTTAAGAACATTCCTACGAAAAACACACGGAAAAGGATGGTTATTCCTTACCCCCCATATCCCTCAGGTCTGTCTTGGGTCAGCCTAAGCGACCCCTATTTCTTTTTCTTTCTAGCTTGTGGGGTCAGATATTCATTTATCCTTATTCATTTCCCTCTTTAACAAGTTCATTACAAATTTCATAATAACCTTTTTTATATAATGCATCATAAGTTTTAATATATTCATCCTCAATTTAAATTTTACAATAAATGAAGGCTACGAAATAGTTAGAACGTCATGTACATTTATTGTGGATATAATTTTAATTTTTTCGGATAAAATTTGACAAAAATTTAGTGGAGTCAAGCTTATCTATTGCGTTTGCCATTCAGTTAAATTTTTATTTAAATTTATCTATCAAACACCCTTTAGTTGTAATATAGTTATTTCAGAAATTCTAGTCTCAATCCAGTGGTTCTTATTACTACCAAATAAGAACGATACCAGCCCTACGTAACAAATTTATTAAGCAACAGGCAGTTGTTTAGTAAACATATAAGAATACATTTGTTCAGTCGATAAATGCTTTAAAAAAATTATTTATAAAAAATGTAATTTTCTAACATTCATTTTATTCAATAGCCTTCTTTTTTTTGTCAAAGAAATATAAATAATTCAGGAATGTTTCTTATAGGTTTAGGTGAGCCTTTTTAAAATAAACTTTGGTATATTGGCTTTTCATTGTTAAATATTGAATACGCTTTTTTAAAAGTTGAAATGAGGTTTAGAGGATATCCGAAATTATAAGTGTAATATCAACCATATAAGTGATATCAGGATAAATAAAATAAAATAAATAAATTTAATAAATTAAAATGGAGAGTTTTTGACCGTAGAAATTATAATTTAAAAAAAAAAAAATTTTTTTGTAGGGGTTCGGTCTAGATTGATCCAAAAAATACAATTTTAAAAAATGCGTATTTTTTAATCATCTGCCAATGTTTCGGCTTACATTGTAAGCCATCTTCAGGAGTATTATATTGGCGAGAGAGAGACCTGGATACCATATTCATGACTGAGTATAGTATCCAGGTGACAGTAGTCATGAGAATATGGTATCCAGCTCTCTCTCGTCTTCGTGATGATACTTTAACCGAACCTCAAAAAAAAAAAAAAAAAAAAATCTACTTTTAACAAATTAAATTAAATTATAATACATTTATGTTTTATAACTTTACGTCAAATGCTTATTAAGTTATATATTATGATCTTATCTTTTACACTTATTGCTCTCTCCGACTTTCAAGATTAAATTATAAACATTTACTTTATTTATTTATTATATCCATCTTCCATGGTTAATCTGATTTGATTTGGCTCTTCCTGAGTTACGGACATTTTTAAACTTCTTTTCTTGTTTTATGTAGAACATTTCTGGACCATCTTCAATTAATGGATCTGACATTTTGACATTTAATGTCAGGATCTGCTCCCCACTGACAAGACTGGGGCGAACGGGGGTTTTTCTCGGCAAGCGGGGCCTAATTTAGTATTAATCCTGCTGGGAAAACATGCCTCGGCTATGTTTGCGTTATGAGAGCCACGTGAGGAATACCAATGTCCCTCGGAGGAACTCTTCCCGCTTCTGAGGCAGGCACGAGAGCTCTTCAAGCCCGGGACTTGTTTACATGACCTAATAGCGGGTCTTATCTCCTACAACACGGAGGCCCCTATCTAAAATACGACCACTGAATAATTTTTAATGTCCGCCCTTCTTTTTTTCCCCCCTCGAGTTAATGATTTTCTCTAAGTCAGTCGACTGAAATCTACCCTTATATCTAAGAAGCAAGATATGCTTATCTAGGGGCCTGTAAACTCGGAAGAAACGAATCTTAACGAAAAATAGAATTTTATTGTCTATAAGTCTGGTAGTGATAAGATAAAATAAAGATAACAGATCGTAAATACCAAGCTCTTATTAGTTTCATTTGTCGTTAAGCTTTACAATCAGCAGACATTTACAGCGATTACAATACATTGTACATTTCAATGGAATATTTCCTAAGACACTCACAGGCAGTCTACTTTGAAGCATTTGCCTCAGATCTCTCTCTCTCTCTCTCTCTCTCTCTCTCTCTCTCTCTCTCTCTCTCTCTCTCTCTNACTATTTGGTTGGAGTTTAGCTACTATCTGGGATTCATATTGCTAACTAAAGAAATCTTATTTTTATGAGCAACACTGTGAATTTTTTAATATGAATAGTAACTAACTAGAATTTTTAAATACAATTGAAGATAGTTTTGTTTTTTCAACCTTAAAAAAAAAAAAAAGTGAAGTGATTTGCATTTTGGAAAACAGCAGCCCCTTATACTTCTATTTAAATAAAAGAAACTAAACTTAAAAGCAAACTCAGTTTGAGGAACCAAGGTGGAAGAGCTGAGAAATAGGCGTTCTTATAGTGATAATGTTTTCCACATGAACTTACCAAGTCTTTGCTTTCACCTTTCCCATTCACCTTTTTCTTACGAGACTTCTTCTTCTCTCTACCAATGCTCTCCTCACTAGAAAACAAAATTAAACATTACAGACAAATATCATTGAATTGCATATGAAATTTTATATAATAATGTATAAAATTTATCTCTCATTTTTGAATAAGAAAAAAAAGAAGAAAATCATTTTAAGCGTTAAAAAGGCTGTAAATTAGTCAAGAATAGGTTATTTTATTACATATTCAATTATCTATCTAAGTGCATTCAAGTTCTAAAATAGTGCATGAAGACATTTTGTTTTATTTGATAATGATATTTGAAACAAAAAAAAAATAGAGTGAGGAATTAAGATACCGAGTTATTTAGGTTGGTTTAACAATTTATTTTGTAAGAAATAAATTTAAGACCTGCTACAGAACTTGGGAGAATGGAGCTAAACCAAACTAAGTTTTAAAATAATGGTTCAAGTAATACCATAATCTACTATCAAAAAAATAATTTTTAAGAGACAAAATTGGACTGATCAATAGCTCAAATAATAAAATATTGTTTCTCTGTTTTTGTCTGTCTTTGAAATAAAGTTTTCAGATTATATGCTAGGATCAGAACTTTCAAGAATTCTATATATTATCTTTTTTCTACAATCTCTCAGATAGTTTTATTTATTTTCCTCGCCCTACCATCAAGAGATATCAGTCCTCTGGGTTAAGAACTTAAGCATTAAAAACAGATTTAGGTAGTCTGGTCTATGACCAAACCATCTAAGGGCCCTCAAAACAAAAACAAAATAAGTCCTGAGCATTACATTACATTAGATTACTAATTACGCTAGTAATCTAACGATTATCGTACTGCCAACATCTCACCGAAGCCGTACTTAGGCCGACGCTGCCTGCACACCTGTCTTTGACTGCCGGCCGGCCTCATCGGTTCAACCAGACTACCTTTTCGTCCTCACCCGGATTCGACGCAGTGTGTGATTTCAACATTCTTGTGTTCCGGGCTCACTATCAGGTCAGACCTATTATTTATTCCTTCTCTCTCTCCTTCGTACAGCAAGAATCTTCTTCACACAATTTGTACAGACTATTTATGTTTACTGTTTATTAATTTATTATTCGAGTTGTTATTTTTATATTAAGGTAATTTATTTTATAACTCACTTGAATACAATTTTTTATTTATTTTTAGATCTAGTGCCAATAAACCAATTTCATTGTAAACCTATAAATTCTGCGCCTTTTATTTCTTAAAACATCAAAATTTTTCTTGCCCCCTCTTTTATTGAAATTGATAACAATTTATATACTCATTGTATTCATTTATGCTATACCAATATTATTGTGAGCTAATTCAGAAGTCACAATCAATATTGGGAAATTCTTCATTGCATAAACTACTACAACCAGACCCGGCATTTAGTGTATGAGGATTTTTACCTTTGGTACAGCCTCCGCACGCGCACACACACACACACACACACACACACACACACACGCACACACACACGCACACGCACACGCACACGCGCGCGCGCGCGCGCACACACACACACACACACACACATATATATATAACTTTGAACGCTTATATGTTTTATAAGTCTGCTTCGAGCAAACATATCTCATGGAACTTAGGCTATTATAATGACGACATGACATAAGAAAAAAAAATTACTTTTCCGTCTGAAAAAGGGAAAAGTAAAAGATAGTCCGTGACACAGGAGCAGCGCATAATAGAAAGATGGCAAAGATAAAAGTAAATTTCGTAAGCTCCACTTATCATTATAAACTTGGATAATGCGGTAAATTTTATAAGGGATACGAGGAATCCCCAGAAAATTAGTTTTGGAACAGATATGAACTAAGGTGGAAGAGATACGAACTGAATTATTTCCCCAAGATCGACTTAGTTAGTAAGTAAAGGATCTTCAAACAGAGGCAAATAATTATATCATAAAAGTAGAGGTCAGTAGTAGTAAAAAGTAGGATTTTATATTGAAAAAGAGAGTTTGTTGACCGTAGATATTATTCTAAGATGATTTTAGTTGGGGTTCGGTCGAGGTAGATCCAAAAAAAACACAAATTAAAAAATGTATTTTTTTAATGAAGGATTATCTGCCAACGTTTCGGCTTACATTGTAAGCCATCTTGAAGATGACAGGCACTCTGCCATATTTCTTCCAATGCCTTCCCACAGTAAATCTCTGATTTTACCTATTTACAACTTACTACTTTTCGTTGAACAAGTGCTACAGGACAATTCTTATTTAGAAAAAGAAAAGAATTTGGGGTAAAATAGTTATTACCAAAACACACACACTTATACGTTCACAAACACACATATGTATTTTAATACTCTATAAACCGATCTTATCACAGTAATACTATGAAGATATTTTTAAATTACCAAATATATATCTTATTTTAAATAAATATATATATATATTTATATATATATATATATATATATATATATATATAATATC
>KZ808670.1:31921-46351 GCA_000696205.2 Oncopeltus fasciatus | reverse complement strand
TATATATATATTTATTTATTATTGGTCATTAATATATTTTTTTACATTTTAAATTCGTATGTATATTAACATCATTTTGTGCATGTAAAAGTTTTTTTTTTTTTTTTTTTACATTTTTAAGCTGAGAGAGGGTATTACTTGATTAATGTATTTTATCCATCCGGTTTAAAAAGTATTTTTCGGGAAATTGTTTATAACATTTACACAGTTTATTGGCACTTAACCAGCGTTATCTGAGGATCAGCTAATTTGAGTACCTTAGGTAATACACAGGTGGATATGTTATAGCCATACCCTCAAAAGAATCTTTAATTGTGATTAACCTAGTCTCGTTCCTTTGACTCAGTGCAGTAACTGTACTTATGCCAGGCAAATGGTGGATATGTTATAGTCATATCCTCAAAAGAATCTTTAATTGTGATTAACCTAACCTCGTTCCTTTAACTCAGTGCAGTAACTTTACTTATTCCAGGCAAATGGTGGATATATTATAGCCATACCCTCAAAAGAATCTTTAATTGTGATTGACCTAGCCTCGTTCCTTTGACTCAGTGCAGTAACTGTACTTATGCTAGGCAAATGGNACAAGGAGTCTGGGGGCATTAGCGTTCGGGGGAAATTACAAAACTCCCATCGAAGTTAAATTGAAGTCTATTTTCATCTCAGGGAGAGGAGACTTATATATTGATCCCAATAATTTAAAGTGATGGCTTTAAAAACAAGGAGGCATTAAGTCTGTCAGTTCTTCTAAGATAGAAAACTGAGAACGCTTCAGCCTTAGCAAAGGAGTTACGCCTTTCATGGAGAAGAAAGTTTTCTAAGTGGCGTCAAAGGAAATTAATGGAAATTTCTCTCTTAATTCACTTTTTTTTTTACGATTTTAGACATTCGACTTTACTGATGGAGTACTTTCGACTCAGAGAGATTAAACTAATATTTAAATGAAAACAATACAAGGGGTAAACTTTACGTTATTCTTATACTTAACCTCCTGCGTATATATTTTACGCCCCCCACTTTTCTAAGCTTAAGTAAGTTCACGCAAGAGCTGCGTAGTTTAAGCCGGCCTAAAGGTGACTGGGTGGGCTTCAAGAAACATATCCGTGTATGATTAAGACATGGCTATCTATATCTGAGTAGTCGAGGCATTTATACAAAACATCTTGTACAAAACATCTTGTAATTTATACAAAAATATGGGCTACAGCGCCCCTTACACACACACAGACACACACACACACTCTTTAAATATCTACGGTCAAAAAAACTCTCCATTAGATGATTTTAGTTGGGGTTCGGTCAAGGTAAATCCAAAAAAAATACAAATTTAAAAAAAGTGTATTTTTTTAAAGATTTTTGACACTAATTGACTGTACGCTAAATCAGACACTAAGAGTAGAGTAGTAGAAATGTGGGTTACGCTATTGACTTTTACGCATATACGATTCTAACGGTTTTGATGAAAAGTTTCTAATGAATAATATAACCTGACCACACACCTTCTCCAGTGTGCTTTATGGTTCTCATAAACACATATGTACGTAACATTTGGTTCCCCTGAGCTTCTTTGTCATGTAGAGAGATTAATTTTCTTTTAGTGGTAATTATACCCCAAAAGACCCTATATATGTACTAAATGAACTTCTTGAAAACTATTGGAAATTGTCATTAATAAATCTAACTTCCAGAATAATTATTGGTTCATTGTGATAAAATTTATTAATACCACTTTTATTTCTCTCTGCTCTCTGAAAAAACTTAATTGTCACTCATTTTGATCGGACGATGTTTTACTATATATCTATCTTGCTTTATACAAAGCGGTATAGGGAGAAAATTGTAGTAAATGTCACAAATAAAGAATATTAAAAACTATAAGTTAGTGGATGCTAATTGTGGATGGAAACAGCTAATTTATACTATTTTAATTTGTATAGTTACTCGATAACCCATTATTATTAAATTAATAATCCTTATTGTGTTTTATTTTATTAAAACTCACATATAAATANATATATTGTTAATTGTATATATTTATAATATGGTCAATATAAATATTTATAAAAGTCTAATCAAATGCTAGAATTTTTAAGATATTAAGTTTGTCTACATTTCAAAGAGTTTTTCAAATAAAAAGTATATTCATCTGCAGAAATACCGTTTTCACTTTCTTCAAAAGGAGAAATCTGTTTGCTAATAAACTTATGCCATAAAGAAAACATGATTGATTGTCTTATTCGTCATAACAAAAGACAGAAAGCCTTCTAAACTTTATTACTATCCTTTAGGAACAGGAAGACAGAGTCCACTGTGAAGAGAGATTTAATTCCTTTAATTATAAATTTTCCATGTAACTTCTTACTGATATCTCATTGGAGATAATTTTCTGGTCTCTAAGGGTTCTAAAATGTATATGTACTACTGTTTAAAAAATAACTTTTGGACCTAGAAAATAATAAGAATCGAACCTAAATCAATTCATATCAGATATGCTCATGGATATGAAGGATTTTGAATATGCTAAATGGTATATCACAGTCATAAAGAGAGTAAAATTGAAAAAAAAATTCGGATATATGTATCAGTATGTATGTATGCATGCATGTGTGTTTCAAGTTAAATTACCAGTAGTGTAGAAACAAAATCTAAAGAGAAATGAAAAAAAAAATTCAAAACTATGATATTTTATAATTTTTCGGGAGTAGTTTCGCAAGGGAGCGGTAGAAATTTGTTTGAGCACATTTTTACCTCACTGTGAAGGATTTCTTGTTCAAATGGAGAGATTATAATTCTCTATTAATAATCTCTAGGATCAAAAACTCTCCATTTTTGAACTTAAATCATAACCTGGGGTGTTCTTATAACCAAAAATTCCCTACTAAGGAGGAGTTCTAGTTTTCCCGAAAATTTAAATTTATTCTTTATGTATTCTTATGAATTTCATTCTTCTGTTAATCATTATGTTTAATTAGATTGCTATTAGTCGCAGTTACTTGTAAAGTGAGTCTATTTTTTTTTACATCCAAATATTGTAAATTCAGAAACCAAATTTGGTATCTGATTGTTTCTCTAGAAATCGTTCAATGAGATTGGTAGTGTTTGAAAACGGCCCAGGGGTAAGTGGATTCACAGAAGAGGTATTCAATAAATCTACAATATTATTTTATTGAATATTTTATTTAACATAATAGGGATAGAATTTAATTATTTAACATTTAGTTATATAACAGACGGGTAATGTACCATGTACATATGGATAAGGTAACTTGGAAGGTTGGTTGCCGGCTTGTCTTTTCTTGGCGGTCTAGAGCCAGTGTCTTTGTTGATGTTTTTTTTGGTGAAATACTCAGCCATTTTGTCACATATAATATGTTTAATTATTTTACATAGCTCCTGTGATAAGGACGTTAATTGTTTTTTTCCCAAAAAGCTAACCTAACTAGAGCCAACCCTTGGACACCATGGAGAGCTATGAATGTTTTTGGAGCTGTTAAAATAGAAAATTCCACCCTTCTAATTTCAAACTGCTGAGTCCCAGAGGTGGTTGACCTCAACTCTCATGCTACACGCCCTGAAACAAAAGGCGTAATAATTATCCGAACTTCCATTTTCTTCCGCTCATATTTGAAGTGTAATCAGCACAGGAATGACGCATTTTACCCCCCACACCCACCCCTCCTCTCTCTCTCTCTCTGAGAAGTAAGGGCAGGTAAGGGAAAACTGAGGAATTTTTTTTTTCTCTAAAGGGTAAGAAAATAAGAGAAAAAAATCTAGGGGTGTGCTGAGAAGGGAAGCTTCAAAAGCAGCCCTCGTGGAGTGGAGCAGGGTTTCTAAAGAGGTACTTGTCGGCGACGCGGTCTCAAACACGACTCTAAAACAGCGAGTATAAATATTTCCCCGCTACTTATCCTCAGCATTTTCTTAGAGCAATATCTACTAAGATGAAATCTGCAATTCAGTTGAAGGAACCATTTTCAATTGAAACTTCCATCTGAGTCCTCTAAAACTTAAAACTTTAATAAACTCCAGAAGATAAATTTAAAAGCCAATAATTTTAATTTTAATAATGAAGTTTTGAATTCCATAATTTAGTTGTTTATAATTTTTTTTCTTCAAAATATCAATAGCCAACTTGTGTCAATTACAATATTTTTCATTATATTTATGTTAGTAGGTTTATACTATTTCATTTTTCTAAATAATTATATTGAGAGGACCAGGTGAAACAGGAAATAGTTAAAAATTAGTTCGATCCTCCAACCAAAAATGAACAATCTGTAGGAAACGTTTAGGGCCCTGGAGAAGGTGTAGTCGCCAATCAGTCTTCCTCGTTACAATCGTTCTAGTAGAACTGTGGGGAACTGCTAACTATCCAAAGAATACAGTCTTTTCAATCCAAAATCCTAAGAATCGTAGTAGATGCAATTTATTACGTCGCAAGCTCCTTACTCCACAATCATCTTTAAATCCCAACTCGTTTTCACAACCCGTTTTAATAAATTCCACTCTGACCTTTCCGTGTATCCCAATCCTTTCGCCCAATCTATCTAGTATTACTCATCCTTATAACCCACCACGTTGCCTGAATAGGAAATAGACGCGTGACCTCTTCATTGCCAACACTTCATAATAATAATATATAATAATNCCTCCTCATTGCCAACACTTCCTAATAACAATTTAAAAAAAAATTTAAATATTGTAAATATTGATTTAGGAGTACTGCCACTTGACAGCTTCTCCATCAAACAAAGTACACGCTAATTGAAATATTTATGTGTTACAGTTCTTTTTATTTTAATTTGATGTGTATTTTTATATTAACTTATATTGTATATTTTATTATTACTATTACTATTAATCGGCACATTACAAGTTGCATAAAATGTGTAGAATTTACACATTTACACAAATATTTATATATATTCTCTTATGTAGAATTGGTGGAGACCTATTAAAAGTCGCGCCATGTTACTATTGTAAGGACCGCTTGGTCCAAAATATTTGGTTCTGCAAATATTCTCTACCGAAGTTCAGTTTTCCAAAAGAAGCCAAAGAAGTTCCTTATTTTTGTTGTTGTTTCAACTGTACTTCTGACAGTCACTGTTTTTTCCACTCGACGCAATGCCGCTCAATACGCACGAGCGATAGAGGAACCAAGTGAATGATGAAGTTCCAAGTAACGTGTGATTTTATTATTTAATAATAATGGTAATAATATATAATCCTAATTGATAAAGAGTCTTATATAAATGTTATTTAAATTTTTGTAGGGTTGTTAATAAATTTGGGCTCTGAAGGGTTACACCTTGCTAATGGTCAAGAAACCGGTGGTTATTTCATCTACTCAATTTACAAAAAAAAAAAAAAAAAATTGCTATACTTCCATTCACATATATAATAAGAATATACCGGTATGCAAGTTTAAAATGTCGTTTTAATTCCAATAGAATGCGCTCTTAGCCTATTGAAGGATTTGCTTATCTCTAAACGCTATTTTGTTTGTTAGTCATTTGTTTACAAAAGTCAGTTGTTTTTAAGTCGTTTACGTGGACGTATCATACCTTTCTTTGGTGTTAAAAATGTCTAATTTTAAGCCAAATAAAGAGCATTTGCGGCATGTCATGATTTTCTTATTTAATCAAAAGAAAAAGGCATCTGAATGTCATCGAATTTTTGTTGAGACTTATGGCGATCTTGCTCCAACCGTCAAGACATGTGAACGTTGGTTTCAACGTTTCAAACGTGGTGATTTTGATGTTACTGATCAAAAACGAGAAAATCGACCAAATCGACTACGAGCTTCTCAAGCCCGGCGAAACAGTCAATACCGAGCGCTACCGACAACAAATGATCAATTTGAGTCACGCATTGATCGAAAAACGCCCAGAATGGGCTCACAGGCACGCCAAAGTCATTCTTCAGCATGATAACGCTCCTGCACATTCAGCCAGATTGACTAAGGAAACGATTTCTTCGCTTGGTTGGGAACTCCTACCCCACCCGCCGTATTCACCTGACCTGGCGCCTTCTGATTATCACCTCTTCTCATCGATGGGACACTCATTGGCGGAGCAACACTTCAACAATTTCGAAAACGTACGAAAATGGCTCGATGAATGGATTTCAAATAAAGATGAAGCATTCTTTTGGAATGGTATCCATATATTGCCCGAGAGATGGACAAAATGTGTAGAAAGCGAGGGCCAGTACTTTGAATAAAATATATTATACTTTTTTTTTTAAATTACTGTGTATATATTTTAAGAAATAAACGACATTTTAAACTTGCATACCATTATGTTCAACTCTCAGGTTATACAGTTGAAGAAATGTGTTGGCACTCCCAGAGGTCCGAGAGAAAGTCAGCATTGCTCCTATTTCAATTTGCAAGGCGGATTCAATTGAGTGGGCTTGGATTCTATTATTGCTGCAGACAATGGGCCTCATTGGAATGGCTGCTAGCTTCGTCTGGTCGAAGTGGAGGTCCAGCCGTCTCATGCTGTCCAGGAAGATAGCTGACCTCGATGTTCTTCAAGTAGGTAGCTTAGCAAGATGCTTGCAAAAGCTTTAGATTGTCGATATTCGGGTAGCAAGGGGGGGATAACCGAAGATTTTTCTCAAAAGGGACATTTTTAATTAGCTTCAACGCACAAAAATAATAATTTAGTTTTCATGAAAAATAATAAAGTCCGTCATGTTGCAGCTGCATAAAGTAAGCGAATCTCAGGTTATGAATATTTGTATTTGAACTTGGCATGTGATGTAATCATCCACAATTGTAGAATATATTTTGAGCATTAAATAATTCTAAACAATTAATGAGAGGGAATAGAATAAATAAATGTATCTGTCCCAGCCAAGACTCGAACCTGGGTCTCCTGCTTGCCGGGCCGGAATGTTTACATTACACCACCGGGACGAGCTAGATAACTTATTAAATTCCCACCACACTAGCGAGAGCCTAACCCACGAGAAAGACGAATAAATCGTCTTATGTTCGAAGGAGTCTTATCTAGCTCGTCCCGGTGGTGTAATGGAAACATTCCGGCCCGGCAAGCAAGAGAACCAGATTCTAGTCCTGGCTGGGACAGATAGATATATTAATTCTATTCCCTCTCATTAATTGTTTAAAATTTACGTGGGATAATAAACCACAACTGAATTAATATTTATAAAGAAAAATTAATAAAGTAAATTACATGAATCGACAAATAGCTGACAGTCAGTTCCTTCGAGCATAAGACGAAGTATTCGTCTTTCTCGTAGGTTAGACTCTCGACACAATTGCTGGGAATTTAATAAGTTATCTAGGTTGTCTCGGTGGTGTAATGGAAACATTCCGGCCCGGCAAGCAGGAGATCCAGGTTCGATTCCTGACTGGGACAGATAGATTTTTTTATTCTATTCCATATCATTAATTGTTGAAAATTTATGTGGGATAATAAAACACAACTAAATTAATATTTATTAAATAATTCTATGTTCTGTTTTATGACGCTTATGAATGCGGCAGTAAAAATATTGAATTTATTTATTTTTTATAAATCTTTATTTATTACTTTGTGCTTATAAAAAATCTTGAAATTGTATGGCTTAATAATATGCATATATTCTTTTAATAGTACCACTTGACATTTCAGGTAATCCCTCACTTCTATACTTCGGATAGCGATCAATAACAGTCTTAGCCTTTTATTTTATACTTAAAAGGAGCATGCGAAATGTCAATGAATGAAACCTACTGTAAATTTGTGTGTGAGCCTAACTTGGCTTCCTAAACCTAAATTTGGAAAATTAGTTGTAATCGCTTAAACCTTTATGGCTCGTCTCTGTTCTATATCTATTTCGCTCTACTCTAGCACTATTACACCTCGCTCTATAAGTATTCGCCCTGTTACAGTTCTATTGGAAGATCCCTCTTTTGGAGTGTTTCGTTCTACTGCACAACTACTACTACACCTCGCAATACATGTATTCGCTCTACTGCAGTTCTATTGGAAGATCCTGCTTCTGGAATATTTCGCTTTACTGCAGCACTACTACTACACCTCGCAATACATGTATTCGCTCTACTAC
Source organism: Oncopeltus fasciatus (assembly GCA_000696205.2). Taxonomy (NCBI): domain Eukaryota; kingdom Metazoa; phylum Arthropoda; class Insecta; order Hemiptera; family Lygaeidae; genus Oncopeltus; species Oncopeltus fasciatus. The sequence goes on along the minus strand of KZ808670.1, from coordinate 38,272 downwards.
AGGTCTACTGGAAGATACTTCTTTTGGATTATTTCGCTTTACTGCAGTACTACTACTACTTCTTGCTCTAGAAGTATTCGCTCTACTGCAGTTCTATTGGAAGATCCTGCTTCTGAAGTATTTCGCTTTACTGCAGCCTTACTACTTCTCGATCTATAAGTATTCGCTCTACTGCAGTTCTATTGGAAGATCCTGCTTCTGGAGTATTTCGTTCTATTGCACTACTACTACACCTCGCAATACATGTATTCGCTCTACTACAGGTGTAATGGAAGATCCATCTTTTGGAGTATTTCGTTCTACTGCAGCCTTACTACTTCTCGCTCTATAAGTATTCGCTCTACTACAGGTGTAATGGAAGATCCCTCTTTTGGAGTATTTCGTTCTACTTCACTACTACTACACCTCGCAATACATGTATTCGCTCTACTGCAGTTCTATTGGAAGATCCTGCTTCTGGAATATTTCGTTCTATTGCACTACTACTACACCTCGCAATACATGTATTCGCTCTACTACAGGTCTACTGGAAGATACTTCTTTTGGATTATTTCGCTTTACTGCAGTACTACTACTACTTCTTGCTCTAGAAGTATTCGCTCTACTGCAGTTCTATTGGAAGATCCAGATGACTTTATCTCTCTACTGCAACACTACTACTACTACCTCTCCCTATAGAAGTATTCGCTCTACTACAGTTCTATCCCTATCCTCCAGCCTCCTGGCATTCCTCGCTGACCGTGCATGCTCTATTTCCCTCCCTGCAGATTAGCTTTCACTCCCCCCGCGGGTTGTCCATGATGAGGGAAGGATTAGGGAAGCCTCCCTCTCCAAGTAGATCATGGGGTTACAGGGTCAGGCAGAGTGGCGGCGACCTGTAACTCCCAGGTATCGACGTACGCGCGGGAAAACCAGCTTTTCCTCCGACAGCCTGGAACCATCGGCTTAAACATTGATTCATCTTCTTTCCCGTATTACTCACTAACAAACTCCTTTATAAGAGTCCCTTCATACATAATACTTAAATATAACATTCCCCCTCCCACCTTTATAAATACCTTTTTTCATTACGCATTTTTTGTGAAGTTTAAGTGACAAATGGAAAAAAAAAAATGAGACTTATTATATGTTTTACCTTTTCATTTGTTATACAGTTCCAATAACGCCTACATCAGAAACATATTAAAATTATTAATTAAGCCAAAATTTCAACTGCTTGGATTCTCAAATTTTATCTAACTATCACTGTAGTTTGTTTATATTTTATACTTGATTCCTTCCTTTCAAACAATGTTTGCATGCAGTATTAAAAATCTATCTACATAAATTTTATTTTACCGTCAATGGTTCAATCTTATAAATTTTATATAAAGAAATATTTCATGGCTTTTTTTATGAGTAGTTGTATATCCCTATAAGTTTGTAGACTATTGGTTTAAAATTTTTATTTGTACATCTATTTCATACAGAATATATATGTTTTATTGAATAATCTTTTACGGCTCATTGATAAAAATACGGAAAAGAGAGGGTTTCTTTCTGTTTTATCAACTTTTTAATTTAATAAAACATATTAATTTAAAACTTAAATGTTCCAATAGTTATAGAATCTTCAGGAACTTGTCGTTGCCAAACGTAAATATTATCGATTTAGCTTTTTCAATTTTAATATAAACATTGTTTACTTTTAAATGAATATTCCACATTGGTTTATTTTTTTTACGTGTTTAAATATTAATTTTATATATTATAATATTGAAAATGTATAACTATTCATTATAAATACTATATGAAATCATTGGAATAATGAGTATTTGAAAAAAAAAAAAAATCTCATTAAGGAAAGAATGGTGAGTTGTAAGGAAAATTGTAAGAAAAAATTTGTATTTTTTGGCATATCTGTTAAGGAGAGAAAAGATCAAGGTTGAGATTAGCTTATGTAGCAGTTTGATTAATTAAACTTATTAAGTGTCAGGCAGGGAGCCACATAAACTACAATTTCATGAAGGTCAGATCGACAGATATTATAGTAATCAGCCATTCCACCAAAACCCAGTTGCACAGGCCTTGCCTTCCAATTGAATCCCTACAACCCTCCACGCCGACTCGAACAAAGATTGTTTCGCGTCCTCCTGGGAGCATAGATTCTATTTAATTTGAGAGTGTTGTTCCTGAACTCTTTCGTCTCAAGTAAAACTTCATATTTATTAATTTTTCTTTCAATGAAATAGTGACTAAGGAACCTTGAATTTTTTTTTCCAAAAATGAGTCATAGGAACTAGCACATTTTCTAACATCTTTTACACTTTATTCCCCCTAATCTAATTTATTTATGAGTTAAAACCTCTCCCTCCCTCTCCCTTCCCCTCTCTCTCTCTCTCTCTCTCTCCCCCTCCCTCCCTCTCTTTCTCTCTCAATATATGTGTATATATATATACACACACACACACACACACACACACACACACACACACACACACACACACACACACACACACACACACACACACACACACACACACACACACACACACACACACACACACACACACACACACACACACACACACACACACACACACACACACACACACACACACACACACACACACACACACACACACACACACACACACACACACACACACACACACACACACACACACACACACACACACACACACACACACACACACACACACACACACACACACACACACACACACACACACACACACACACACACACACACACACACACACACACACACACACACACACACACACACACACACACACACACACACACACACACACACACACACACACACACACACACACACACACACACACACACACACACACACACACACACACACACACACACACACACACACACACACACACACACACACACACACACACACACACACACACACACACACACACACACACACACACACACACACACACACACACACACACACACACACACACACACACACACACACACACACACACACACACACACACACACACACACACACACACACACACACACACACACACACACACACACACACACACACACACACACACACACACACACACACACACACACACACACACACACACACACACACACACACACACACACACACACACACACACACACACACACACACACACACACACACACACACACACACACACACACACACACACACACACACACACACACACACACACACACACACACACACACACACACACACACACACACACACACACACACACACACACACACACACACACACACACACACACACACACACACACACACACACACACACACACACACACACACACACACACACACACACACACACANTAATTAAAATAATTAATAAAATGTATTAATTATTAAAAAAGTTATAAATTTTCTCACAAATAAATTCGACAATAACTTTTTTTTCTTTTTGAGTGCCTTCCTTTGTCCTGTCTCCCTTTCTATGTCTTCTCCGCCATAAAGGTCTCCATTCCACCTATCTGTCCGTTCATCAAATTCATCCATGTTCAAAAAATCCTCGTTCGCTATTTTCTGCATTCTCTGAGTTCTTATTTTATTTGCCTCGAGTAATCCTCCCAAGCTTTTGAGGCCAAGCAATTTTTCCCAAATTTATTTGCTCTTCCTCCACGGATCCGCTCTTACCATAAGTCCATACAATTTTAATCCCCTTCTCATTGAGTAAGTCATGATAGCTTCGAAATTATTAGCGATTAAAAAAAAAATGTCGGTGTAACTACGAAGTATAGTGAAAAAAAAGTAAAGTGAAATTTTATTGCATTCATATTTTATAATATAGAATTAATTTATTTTAAAAAATTATTTTCAATCTGGATATATAGAAATCTGGGGTGCCGCCAAGCCTTCCAGCATTCAAAGAATCCAGTCCTTTCAATCTAAACCCTCAGAATAATCGCAAATGCTCCCTATTACTCATCGACTACTTCCCTTCACCACGATTTTAATATCCCTTTCGTTCAAGACCTCGTTTCCTTCCGCTTCCACAGTGAACTGCCGTATCAGCTATCTAGAGATATTCAAATGCCTTTAGCACGAGGTAGGATTTTCCTCCAAGCCTCTTCTGGAACAGGACTAGAACCCCTAGGCGTTTAAGATCCTCTCGAATCCCTTGAGTTAGGCCGACATTCCCAATAGATAGATATTTTTATCTATCTGTAATATAATTGTTGCAACGCGTCTCTCACATACATATTATCCAGTCATTAAAAAGCGATATCTTTGTTTAATGAAGTATCAGTACAGGAGTTCCTCCCTCAGACTCCTTAAACTGTATAATCCAGGATATGTATATTCCTGTTAATAATATTTAATTTTGTTTATATAATTACACCTTTAAATATTAAAATTATAATAAAATAAGGTCACATCCAAACAAACCACCTATTGGTTCGCCAATTGGTGGTAAATATATGTATTAATTAATAATTTAGAGGGTAAGAAAAAAAATGAAGCATTTAAAACATAATAGAAATGGTATTTTCTCACTAGCTACTTTATTTCTATTTTTTAGTTAATAGTTATTTTTTACATACCAATAGTTATTTTTAGTAATGAACAAGCAGCACTTTATTGAACAATATTTTCGTCATTTACCATCTTATTTAGATGATATATGTTTTCACCAATTTTTGACATAAGAAAAGTGGATCACCCAGCTGTTCTAAGAAGGCACTCTTCACAGACTTCAATGTGTCAAGTTTCAGAGTTTCCGACTGCCAGCAGACAAGTGGATGTCGACAGTTAAAGACACTCAACCCCTAGGAAGTATGGCCATTCCTAGAAGTATGACTCATATGTTAAATAATAAAGATATCTGATAAGGAACTAGATATAAGCCCTTTACCCATGGCGGAGGGCATTCCGGTGTTAGCCGAGAGTCGGTCTATTAGAAGGCTGTCTTAGCCTTGGTTAGTTTTAAGTTAGTCATAGTTAGTAGTAGTAAGTCAGTTGTAAATAATAATATACTTTTGTTTTGAGAAATTAAGTTTTTTTCAACTACCTGTGAACAAGAGATTTAACTGGCGCCCGAACAGGGACAGGTTAAATCTCTTGTTCACGGATAGTTGAAAAAAAACTTAATTTCTCAAAACAAAAATATATTATTATTTACAACTGACTTACTACTACTAACTATAACTAACTTAAAACTAACCAAGGCTAAGACAGCCTTCTAACCCTACGACTAGACCGACTCTCGGCTAACACCGGAATGCCCTCCGCCAAAGGTGAAGGGCTTATACCTAGTTCCTTATCAGATAACTTTATTATTTAACATATGAGTCATACATTTAGGAATAACCATGCTTCCTAGGGGTTGAGTGTCTTTAACTGACGACCTGCGCCTCAAACTTCGCCGTCACTTTTAGACGCTCGCTATCTTCCACTATTCCTATGGAGCCACGAGTAAGCTGCGCACCCAGAGCCCCCAAATACCGAGCAAGGCTCCTCGCTTGTAAACAAGAACGTGTCACCGTGAAGAGCAACACGTGCTGGGGGAGCTCTTTGATTGTTGTCTTTGAGAGCGCTCAGCTGTGAGAGGGACAGCGCTGAGCGACCCTCACAGAGTCTCTGGGGCTGTAGTCTACTACATCCGAATACTAGCAGATCCACCCTCGAGGAAGTCGGCACCTTCTGCTTTATTATTAACTATTAACAACTGAAATATCATGATTTTTTTTTTTAAATTTATTTGTGAAAAGTTTTATTTTCAAAATATTCCCTCAATATTAAAGAATTTTTCAATAAATATTTACTAATTTTAAGTTCATATTCGTACTAATCAAAATAAATCTTTCCTTCGCACGTGTGCTGATCAGGTGCTAAAAACAGGCCTATCAGCTATTTAAAATATATATATATTAGTTTGTGCACGATCTAGTATCCGGATTAATGAAATGAAATTCCATTAAATGAATTTATTAATGACTTAAAGGGAGAGAATAAAAGGAATAGCGCATTAAAAAATTGTCAATATCTATAATAATTTTAGAGGTACTAAAAATATTTGTAGCATCTAATATGTGTTAAAAGTAAGAAAAATATTTAAGAATGATATTTCATCAATTTTTTTTTTTTAATGATCAAAAAGTTCTATAAACTTTTAATAATAAAAATAAAATCGAACTTTCTAAATTTTATATTCAAAAAATATGAACGCTTATTATTGAAAATTATTTTAAAGATAACTAGGATGGTTTATTATTCTTTCTTTTATCGCTCATTGCTGTCTCCGGCCTTTAACATAAAATTCACATATATAATAAG
>KZ808670.1:16503-30299 GCA_000696205.2 Oncopeltus fasciatus | reverse complement strand
TTGTCTTACATAGCTTTCTACTTTCATACTCTTGATATCACATTATATTATAATTCTCTATTATACTAATTTCAAATATTACTGTATTCTCATGACATTGTATTTCTATAGCCCTGAAGATGGCTTACAATGTAAGCCGAAACGTTGGCAGATAATCCTTCATTAAAAAAATACATTTTTTTAATTTGTGTTTTTTTGGATCTACCTCGACCGAACCCCATCTAAAATCATCTTAGAATAATATCTACGGTCAACAAACTCTCATATTGAATGACTAATTTTCTCTTAATAACTGCAGAGTTGATGTTGTTGTTAGGTTGTTATTGTTATGTTTTTAAGTATATGTTGCTAGGTGTGTTGTTGGGTATTGTTGTTAGGTATAAGTTGATGTTGTTAGGCTGTTATTGTTCTGCTATTAGGGATAAGTTTTCAAGTATATGTTGTTAGGTATAAGTTGTTAGGCTAAATTTGTATTTGGTAAGTAGCTAATTCGCTGAAATGAAGAGTATTCATACTCATGCTCATTCAGCTCTCAAGAAGGGGGGGGGGGGCGAATTCGAATGGCACGTTCGAGAACATCCACTCAGATAACAGTGCCTATATTTGCCTGAGTGCTGCAATGGCCGGTTTCAAAACATAGCCATTTTAAGTGAATTACATCCCGCAATGATGCATGAATGGGTGGTAATTCAGTACTGAGTTGATGAATTCAAATTTTTAACTGCTTATCTGAACACAACTTCGTCCTTCTTCCTCTCCTTTGTAATGCTATGACAGGGAAAGGCAGTCACGCAGGAGCTACGCATATCCAGCATATTTCCTACTACTCACTGAAGGACATGTACTAGAATGGATGGTCGTTTTGATTCTAAAAGCCGAAAAGGACTTTGGAGGAAAAACTGATTGAGTATGACTCCTTGAGCTAGATGAGGAGAGAGTTACTGATTCTGTTGTCATAAAATTAAATATATAAATTGCCTTTGACATTAATTAATTTTTTAAACTTTTATAATACTAATAGTAAGGAAGATACAGATAATAATTTAATTTGACCATCTTCTTAATTATTAACAAAATCATCCAATAATTTTAAGAAAAAAATTAAAATACTGAATTTTGGTTCATTAGTTTAAAAATTATTGACACTAGTGAGTGAATAGAGAAATATCTAATATAAATTATATTCAATTATTATATTACAAATATGTTATACAATTAACAATATTTAAAAAAAATATTAATATACTCTTTATTTTAAAAAAAATTATTCTGTNCTTCCTAGGGGTTGAGTGTCTTTAACTGACGACCTGCGCCTCAAACTTCGCCGTCACTTTTAGACGCTCGCTATCTTCCACTATTCCTATGGAGCCACGAGTAAGCTGCGCACCCAGAGCCCCCAAATACCGAGCAAGGCTCCTCGCTTGTAAACAAGAACGTGTCACCGTGAAGAGCAACACGTGCTGGGGGAGCTCTTTGATTGTTGTCTTTGAGAGCGCTCAGCTGTGAGAGGGACAGCGCTGAGCGACCCTCACAGAGTCTCTGGGGCTGTAGTCTACTACATCCGAATACTAGCAGATCCACCCTCGAGGAAGTCGGCACCTTCTGCTTTATTATTAACTATTAACAACTGAAATATCATGATTTTTTTTTTTAAATTTATTTGTGAAAAGTTTTATTTTCAAAATATTCCCTCAATATTAAAGAATTTTTCAATAAATATTTACTAATTTTAAGTTCATATTCGTACTAATCAAAATAAATCTTTCCTTCGCACGTGTGCTGATCAGGTGCTAAAAACAGGCCTATCAGCTATTTAAAATATATATATATTAGTTTGTGCACGATCTAGTATCCGGATTAATGAAATGAAATTCCATTAAATGAATTTATTAATGACTTAAAGGGAGAGAATAAAAGGAATAGCGCATTAAAAAATTGTCAATATCTATAATAATTTTAGAGGTACTAAAAATATTTGTAGCATCTAATATGTGTTAAAAGTAAGAAAAATATTTAAGAATGATATTTCATCAATTTTTTTTTTTTAATGATCAAAAAGTTCTATAAACTTTTAATAATAAAAATAAAATCGAACTTTCTAAATTTTATATTCAAAAAATATGAACGCTTATTATTGAAAATTATTTTAAAGATAACTAGGATGGTTTATTATTCTTTCTTTTATCGCTCATTGCTGTCTCCGGCCTTTAACATAAATTTGTCTTCATAGAAGCTCCTGCTAAGCGTGACAAACTTATAAAATAAAGAAACCACATAAAAAAAAAAAAATAAAGAAACAAAGTTGGTATAAGTTTAGTAAAACTTTTTGGAACCTTCCATATCCCACCCCCCTGCTTAATTACTCGAGACCTTTATTAAAATATCATTATAACTTTAATGGCGGAAAAAAACAAACTAACTAATGTTAAAGTAGAAAAAACAAAGACGTCAACAACAAGATTTTCTGTTTGAAAAATTCCCCTTGAGCACTAATAGTGTAAAATTATTATGTTTTAATATCCAACAAGTTTTGTGTAAATCATTGTCAATGATGTCTCAATTAAATGCAGTCATTGTCAATTCCTAGCTCTATTGTCTTACTCAAGCGTTAGATTTACATTATTTCGAGATTTTAGTCTATTAAAATTAAAGATTCTATCTATCAACTATCTAAATAAAGATTTAATTAATGTATTTGATAAGTGAGACACTAGATGCCAAGAGTTATATTTTATTTATTTTTAACTGAAAAAATTTATCTTCGAAATATGAAGGCGATGTGTCTTTTGTGATTTATTGAATTACGAATGGATGTAATGGCTTCTAATTTGCTAAAACCATTCGATTATGTAGGCAAATAAATTAATGAATAAATTAAAAATCTGTTTATCAAGATTGGGTTATCTAAGTGAAATACTCAGCATCTTAGTTAATGAATATTTGTAATTATACTTTCCAAAAGGGGTCCGTTTGACTCTGGCAATGCTGAAGCTGCGGGTTCAAATCTGGGCAAGCTTTTATCAATGAAAAAAAGCTTGTCCTGATCCATGCATGTTAAGACAATGATTGAAACCTGTAGATAGCCCCTTCCTCTATGACCTTAAGTGGTGGAAAGGGAGGCTAACAATTGAATTTAAATAAATTTCCATGTCATGCAATCATTTCATATATATATATATATATATATCAGTAATACAAAGAATGAAAAAAGAAAGTGAAAACTGGAATTTTTCCATTGTGCTATAATGGGTTAAGGTCATAAGTAGAATCAGTATAGATTTTTTTTTAATTGGTCATAAATCATTTCATGGTACCAACATGAATAACTTGATATCTTTACGAGAAATACGCTTTAAAAAATAAATAAAAATTTGGAAAGAAAAAAATTTTTCGAGGTAATTTTGTTGATCGTCAATATAAAGAGAGGATAGTCAGGAATTCGATCTTGGTAGTTGATGAATAAAAAACTAGTTTGTAACTTAAAAAGTTTTTATCTTAGCCAACTTTTTGCCCTGAATTTCAGGACCTCGTCAAAGCTGAATATGAAAATAAAACATACAAAATAATATATAGAAACATGTCAGTACGTCATTTATTTATTTATTCATTAGATTATGTTATATTGACATGTCATGGTACCTCCCCCTCATGATACTCCCGAAATATTATGAATATTTTTTTTCTTCTCTCCAATTAGTTTCCAGTTTTTATACATTTTATGTTATTGATTACACACAGTGTCATATTTTCATTTATTTATTTATTTGTTAGATATGACATATAGACATGTTTCTATATTATTATTGTAAGTTATTTTTTTCATATTTATCTCTGACGAGGGCCATTTTTCAGCCAAAATTCAGGCTGAAACGTAGGCTAAAATAAAAACTTTTTAAGTTACAAATCAGTTTTTAAGTCTTCAACTACCAAGACTGAATTCCTAACAAGTCTCTTTACAAAAAAAAAAAAAAAAGTTTTATTACTGTGAGGTTAATTAATAAATTTGAGTTAAGTTAATGGCAGAGAGCTTTATCAATCAAAAAATTTGTTATATTAAAGTGAAAATGGAAATGAATCAGAAACACTTGCGCACCATATATTTATCCACATAAAAAAAGATCTCAGACAAAATGTTTTCATATCTCTATGTCCTCTTCAAAATGTTATCAATGATACTTAATAGTATATAAAAACTTACATGTATTACAAATATCAATTTTTCATATTCACACTGTTCTGATACAAATATTCTCGACATGTATTCGTGAGGCATTTACTATACTAATCTCCAATATCGAATATGGTATTATTATTATTTTTAAATGACGCACTCACACACACACACACACTCACACACACACACACACACGCACGCACACACGCACACACACACACACACACACACACACACACACACACACACACACACACATATATATAAAATAGAATGTGTTTATGTATGTAACGTATGGACTTTAAAACGGCTGGGCCGATTTTGATGACATTTTCAGGGAATCCTCAGAATATTCAGGCGGGTGACACTGTGAAGTCTGATTTTTGATTTTCGGTCTGCGGGTGGAGGGGCGAGGCAAAATCATCCATCAGCCTTTTTAACTTTTGTTTGAATAGTCGGGCGAGAATATCGTGCCTATGTTTTGAACTTTGACCGGTAAATAAAAGGTCAGTGATGTCATTCCATGCTGGGTTGCATGTGGAAGTGATGAAGAGGTCTGGCGCCATATTGATTTTTATGAATGAGTTTTAATTATTTGTTTGTAATTCTGGAGCAGTCTGGTTCTCTGACTATTTATACAGTCAAGTCATATTCAAAGGGATANGAATAATAATAATGATAATATTAGTCATTACCAATAATTTGTATTTTAATAATTTTGAAAATATATATTATAGCTGTCACAAATATTTATATAAAAAGATATAAACAGACGTCTATGCTTAGTGAATTTTTGGAAAGATCTTGTCATTTCAAATTTTTTTATGTTAACAGCTAATGAACGAATTAGTCGACCAGCATTTTAAATCTTAACGGATGTACACTTTCCCCTCAAAATAATTGCAGTTTTATTTATTTATTAAAGATTTAGTTATTTGTACCTACTTCATAGGTTTCGGCGGACTTGTTTGAAATATAGTTGTTTCCTAAATAACTTATAGCCTACCATACCAAAGACTATATATTCATTCTTATATTTTATGTGAACTAAAGATCAAAATGGAGACAGTAAAAATGTATTAGATATAGATATGTATAATTTGTATGACCATTCTTAAATATACAAATTAAAATTAACCATACATTTTAATAGTTTAAGAAGCGAAGGTATTTCTAAACAGGTTCTGAAACGAAATTCAGACACACGGTATCATCATCAGAGCTAAGCACACCTGTCACAAACAGAAGTGACTTGTAAAGCAGCGATAATTAATTTAGAACATTTAAAAACTGTATGAAAAAGCTAACAAGCTTTTGTTATAATTTTAAATAATTATTACTGTTTTACAAATTAGATTGTGACAAGCATGCCTGGCTCTGATGATGGGATCATGGATTCTGAAAGTGCTAAGCTATAATTAATAAAAAAAAGTACATTGTGCGGAGAAACGAATTTTTTTATAGCACCTGTTAAATTAAAACCACTTTAGACCTGACCATAAAGTCTAGTGTAGTTTTTAATTTTGTATTAAGTTTTGTACTAATGGGGAAAGAATATACTATAATCATAGAAGTGATATATANGGGGAATAATGATTGCACATCCCTAAAATATGCTCTGAGCTTAATTACCTAACATTTAGAGGTAATTACCATGAGCTGGAGGTTCTGTCAATGGACTTGTTTATTCTCGGTGCATATATATAGATTATAAGACCTAGATAATTCACTAGGTTAGCTTGTTCCGTATAGGTTTAGTTAAGATTTGCACAACTTTCAATTGTCACGCTATTATACTAACGATAATAGCGTGAATTCCTTGATTGTATTCTGAAAAAAAAAAAAAATTCAGTTACATCATTAAATTATCGTTATTATTTGTTGCATATGTAGTAAACAATGACTGCCTCATCATTGGTCATTACGCTCATTTTTTCATTACCTCAAGGACGAGATAACACCTCTCAAAATTTGTGTTTATTTTCTTGTTAATTTCTTTTTTTGTCTTATTCTAATATGTATAATATTGAAAGTGAATTAGTGTGTGTTTCGGATTTCAAATAAATGTAAGTTTTAATCAATTGCGAGCACGTTCAACATGTACCTTTTAACGAAATTACGTTGTTGGAATCTTAAGTAATATACAATTAATTGCAGAACAAAAAACTTTTTCCCAAAGATGAATACTGACAAACCTTCGTGTGGACTTCCCATTGAGTCGGTCAATATTTGAATGCCTACTTCCATGTTATGATCCACGTGGGACCTGGGCCTCATGAATGATTCGTTGGCTGCGGCAGCACTCCACCGTCTGACACCGAGGCGTCTCTCTATCTCATCTGCCTCTCCATCGGAGTGGTGGTCTTCCCCTCGGCCTCAATCGGACTCATTAATATGGAGTCTCCGTAATGCTCCTTCTGCCTCAAATGTCCGTATCAGGGCTTCTCTTCAGCATTGTGGCTGAGGTCCGCGATCGGCCCTTGTGGCTCTGGCCTCTCTCCATGGTCATCTTGATCAAGGTCGTCAACACGGCGTTTGGTGTTTGACGTTGTCTTCCTAATCAGTACTACTTGTCATTATTAAACTTTTATTTATTTATTACATTCTGTTAAATAAAAGCATTTTGTAACTTGATCATCACCATGAAACATTAATGACATTCAATGTCAATCACATGAGGAGAGAAGGTGACCACCACCACTCTCAAATCAGTACTATTAGTACATTTATTTGCTCTGGTTGAGATGTGGATGACAATTAGGTAATTAAAAACCAAATCCAATATTTCGCACTTGATATATGTTTCTCTCTAATTGCTAAGCAATTTTAGTCATTGATTCCATGTTCGGAGCTCAGTCAACTGCTCTGAGTGATTCTGCATTGGTAGTTCTCGTTGAACTGATGGAATCATTAATTTTAAAAGGGCTTAGCAATTAAAGTTAAATATATAAGCGTATTATTGGATATTGTTTTTTAATAAACTAAGTATTATTATTTATTTTCCGGTCAATATTGCTTTTGTGGTATTGGTTTTAAAACTGAAATAAATTCACGAGGAAAAATTTTTTTTTTGTAATTCTCTTTAATGAAGCTCTTTAATAGCTATGTGCTGTTAATGCTGAAGTCCTTTCATAGCGTCATGGAAATTATTTTTTTTTTTTTTTTTTACGAATAAGTATATCTTTGGAAAGAACCAGCCTGCCATAATTTCCATACAATCAGACAGCGAGACTAGCTGAGCGTGAAAATTTGACCGAGTACTGAGCATCACTTTCGATACGATTTATTTGATTTTTAATAAAGTTTTAAACAAACTTTTTTTTACAGATGTTGGTTGAGTTCGTTGATAGCGGAAATCAGTCGAGGGGGAGTGGGGAGAGGGACCAAAATTTAAATTTTTGATGTCTTCATTATTATTAATGTTACGAAAACATTTTTAATAAAAAAAAAGGAGTACGAAATACAGGCATGAAGACATATTTAGCCTTCATTTCAACCACTTCAACCACTTTTGTTCATGGAGGGAGAGGCCATCAGCAGGTTGTCACCCCATTCTAAACATCCATGGCTCAGGACAAGCTTTTATTTATCGATAAAAGCTTGCTCTGGCCGGGATTTGAATCTGCAGAGTTAGAATAGCAAGACCCGTACGAATCCGAAGGAAGATATTGAAGAAAATACCATGCTAACACTGGTGTTGTTGAGTGTTTCCACCCACTCTTCCCTCCCGAACTGTCTAGAGCTAGCCTCTACGTTTATCCTCATTGACTACTCCAGCTTCAACTGAGAGATCAAATACGTCATTCTTTCCTATCAGTTTACATCTCTAATGAATGATGAAAAGTACGTTTACGCAAGTTCCTCTTTGGCGGACCCTCTTGTAAACTTGGATATTAGCCCAGGGGGAAGGTTACATATGAGAGCTATACTGTCAGCCAATAGAAAAATTCGTGTACACCGAGGTTTTTAGCTCCTCAAGGCAGTGAGATTGAATTTCAACGAACTGGAGTGAATCACGAGATCTCCCTCTGACTCAAAATTGCTCAATTCCGATGACACGGAAGAGCGGTGACGAACCGTTTCACCGTTCTTTCTTGCCATCAATTTCTAAGTTCATCAAATTGTGGAAAAATTTCAGCTATTAACGAGAACTCATCAGTCGAATATAAAAAAAAAAAAAAGGTCAAATACAGAATATATAAATAATNATTTTTTTTTTTTAATGATCAAAAAGTTCTATAAACTTTTAATAATAAAAATAAAATCGAACTTTCTAAATTTTATATTCAAAAAATATGAACGCTTATTATTGAAAATTATTTTAAAGATAACTAGGATGGTTTATTATTCTTTCTTTTATCGCTCATTGCTGTCTCCGGCCTTTAACATAAATTTGTCTTCATAGAAGCTCCTGCTAAGCGTGACAAACTTATAAAATAAAGAAACCACATAAAAAAAAAAAAATAAAGAAACAAAGTTGGTATAAGTTTAGTAAAACTTTTTGGAACCTTCCATATCCCACCCCCCTGCTTAATTACTCGAGACCTTTATTAAAATATCATTATAACTTTAATGGCGGAAAAAAACAAACTAACTAATGTTAAAGTAGAAAAAACAAAGACGTCAACAACAAGATTTTCTGTTTGAAAAATTCCCCTTGAGCACTAATAGTGTAAAATTATTATGTTTTAATATCCAACAAGTTTTGTGTAAATCATTGTCAATGATGTCTCAATTAAATGCAGTCATTGTCAATTCCTAGCTCTATTGTCTTACTCAAGCGTTAGATTTACATTATTTCGAGATTTTAGTCTATTAAAATTAAAGATTCTATCTATCAACTATCTAAATAAAGATTTAATTAATGTATTTGATAAGTGAGACACTAGATGCCAAGAGTTATATTTTATTTATTTTTAACTGAAAAAATTTATCTTCGAAATATGAAGGCGATGTGTCTTTTGTGATTTATTGAATTACGAATGGATGTAATGGCTTCTAATTTGCTAAAACCATTCGATTATGTAGGCAAATAAATTAATGAATAAATTAAAAATCTGTTTATCAAGATTGGGTTATCTAAGTGAAATACTCAGCATCTTAGTTAATGAATATTTGTAATTATACTTTCCAAAAGGGGTCCGTTTGACTCTGGCAATGCTGAAGCTGCGGGTTCAAATCTGGGCAAGCTTTTATCAATGAAAAAAAGCTTGTCCTGATCCATGCATGTTAAGACAATGATTGAAACCTGTAGATAGCCCCTTCCTCTATGACCTTAAGTGGTGGAAAGGGAGGCTAACAATTGAATTTAAATAAATTTCCATGTCATGCAATCATTTCATATATATATATAGATTGATTTTTCTTCATAAAACTGCTGAAACACCCAAAGAGAATAATGATATTCACGAAATTCACAGCCTGTCGAGTGTTGCATTTAATAGTGATGGATCGGATATCTTGCTGCAGGGCCTCGAATTCTGTCCGGCTGATAACAGGGATTTGTGTGGAATCCCAAAGTGAATGGGTTACCGGTATCTGTAACTTATCTTTATCCTTTACAACAAAGGCCGCTTGCATTGAGTCCATAAGCCGCTTATATACCCAGCGGAAATATAGGCCATTTAAACGTAGGAAAATAAAGTCGGAAAAAAGGGAACTCAGTTGTCATACTGTCTCATGAGTATTGGATGAATAAATTTAATGAGTTCAATAAGAATTTTGGTGCCAAGTCAATAAATCTAAATCCTACGGGAAAATTTGTAAAAAAAAAAAGTGATTAAAATTTATTATAAAGGGATGAGGATCAACATTTAAAATATTCAAAGACAAATTATTAATTAAATCCACTTCCAAGACTACATGGACAAATAAAATGAGTATGGATTATTATCTTGGCGATTATATCTCTCTTGTAAGCATTATCATGAACACATTGAAGAATGAGATTGACTAGAAGAGACGGTCAAAAAAATCTTTAGAAAAAAAAAAAAATAAAGCAATGCGAGTAGTTAGAAGAAAAATAAAGGATTTTGTTGTATAATATTTGCAGGGAAAGACAAATGGATAAGTCAAAGGTTTGAGAATCGTTAACAATCCATATGCAAAAAGTCAATATTATAAATTGGCCAAAAATATCACGAAAGAAATATTAAAATTCTGGAAAAACAAGGAAAGGACAAAATCTTACTGGAGAAAATTATTTTAGGTGGTAAGTCTCTTCAGGAGAACATCAATCAGGGAGTGTTTTAATTTATAACGACAGAAACTAATAAGGGTGAGTAATAATCCCATACTCGGGGAATAATGATTGCACATCCCTAAAATATGCTCTGAGCTTAATTACCTAACATTTAGAGGTAATTACCATGAGCTGGAGGTTCTGTCAATGGACTTGTTTATTCTCGGTGCGGGATCGTTCGTGTGGAATTCGGATAAACGGATTTTCATATTTACTGCATTTATGTAGAGCGCTAAGGGATTGAAACAAAAGCAGGATTAGCAGTGCGCAAATACATTAACTTTACAACGGAAATGCCCAATATATTGCACTCAGCCATATAAAACTTGAGCCAAATCAATGGACGCCATGGGATCTTATGAGCAGACGTTCACTGAACACAGCAGAGGATTAACTGACTCTCTATAAGATATTACTGTGACCGATCTTGACATATGATGCAGAACTTTGGAGTATAGCTATGCATTCCAACATCAAGCAGGATATTAAAAGCATTTAAATAATCCTTTCAATCCAAAGTCCTAAAAATAATTGCATACGCTACATATTACGTATCCAACTCTACCCTCCATTACGACTTTAATGTCCAGTATATCCAAGACCTTATCTTTACCCGCTTCCCACTCTTCCATAACAAGCTCCCAATTCACCCTAAACCAAATGCCATATGCCTGTCGTTGAATTCTAATTCTTGCAATCCTCCCCGGCCAGTGAAACTAAGATGGCCTCGCTATCTCATGAGCCTTGACGCCTAAATGTATTGGAAGTGGTCAATGAGCACCTTCTCCCTGCACTGACATTTAATTTATTTTAAATATATATATATATGCTGAGTGTATACCCTACTTACCGCTACCGATTATTTTAGAGCCTTAGTTATCTTACCTTCCACTGCATTGGCCTCTCCATTTCATTGTCCAGCTCTTTTCTATTTCCATATCTGATAAAACTTAAGGGATCTGCTTAGTTTGCTAAGCATTTCTTCGATGAAAAACTCAGCTGTAAAATTATTCACATTTGTTACATTATAACTCGACTCCGAAGATCATTAAATTTTTCAAACCAAAGATAGAGTTGAAATAATTAGACTTTATTGTCCTTTATACCTTGCTAAACTATAAAAATAATTACAAAATTAAAAAAAAAAAAAAAAGTTAAAGGCAGTGTTATTGGCTGGATTTACTGCAAGCAATTAGTATTTTTATAATATTTTATTGATAATGACTTAACTTTTATTTCTTGAATTAATTATTTGGTTTCATTCAGGACGCAGTAAGACGAATTAAGAAAACTTACTCCACAAAATAACATTAAATGGTAATATATATTTGTACATGTATACTATTATTTATATTAATATGTAAAATAGTATTATAAATAACTTGATAGCAATATTTTAAATTGTTAATGATTTTATACTTTTAAACACATTTGTTTTAAACAATCTAAAGGGTTATTACTACCAATGAATATAGTACTATCTGAAGATAGTACCAATGAAGATAGTAAATTTATTGTGTAAAAAAAAAAAAGAAAAAAGAGATTTAAAGAGAAAAATGAGAGAGAAAGAGACAAAGAGAGATTGAGAGATTTAATGGACTTTACAAATATGCTTTAAATTAGCATAAAAAAAAGAATCCTTTGAGGAGCCGGGGATTGAACTTTCTATTCACTTTTGTGCTAATAAAGCATGGGTTATTAGCTGAGCGTTAGTAAGAGTAACAGTTAATAACAGATCTCCCATGTTATCTTGGGAACAGTGAAAGTGGGAGGTTTTGTTAGGACGGACAGAACTATGAATGGCGCTGCCTGAGAGACTAATTACGAAAGGAATTTGCAAAAATGGACATTCGTTATTTAGAATGGAACACTTTCTGAAAATGTCTGCTGGTAATTATCTCTTTGGAATGTTTAAGAAAGGTCTTAGTTTTCCTACAAGCCCGGCAAGATATCAAATAGCCATTTCTGACTTTCTAACTTTTTCACGTACTGGTTGCCACATTGAAATTAAATAAATATAAATAAATAAATGATCTTGAACTACTCTGGACATTATTGGTACGACATGCGGTTACATTTAACATATTACATGTTACATTTTACATACAATCGCCATAAGCATTAAATGTCCATTTTTAATGGTTTTTTTTTAAATAATTTTTCATCCTAATTTCGGCAAATATTATATTTTAATTTTCTTTAGAGCTCGCATATTATTCTGTCTGGAACTTCTGAACCCGATTTTTAATTTTCATTCAAACAACCATGTACTACGAAAGCATAAACTGATTGCGTTTAATATGTTATATAAATTTCATTATAATCCTTTGACAGATTTATTTAAATAAAAAGGGTAAAATTTGATCTAACTGATCCTAAAAATGATTCAACCAATTTACTGTATGAATTAAGGTATGTATTAATTGAATGAACTTAATTTTTGAGTTTAATATGTTAGATTTTTTCATCGGATAAAGGAGCATTTCTTTGAAATTAGTTTTTAAAAATCTCTCAGTTGATAAATGGTAAAGACAAGAAAATAATTACCGTCTATTGTTCGAAAGGCTTCTCTATCCGTTGGAACTTTGTTTAAATTATTTACGTGAAATAGCATAACAATTACAACTAACACCTGCCGTTATAAATTAATTTTTCTGTTAAAGCTCTAATGTAAAGTACTGAAGTTTTAATGTTAATAAGTAAAAGTGAAAAGCAATGTGCTCTCAAAGTATGTAATAAATATGCACTAATATAATAATAATGTGCAATATGAATTATAAAAATATACATACATCACTTTAAAAAAAATGAAATAAATAAAACACACATAACTAATACCTATTTTATCTGTCATAACAAAAATAACTGGGATTGATAGGTGTTTGTTTAGTTTTTAAGTGTGGTGGGAAATTTTCTGATTGGTGAAAGGATAATTGTCAGTCCATTAATTGAATTCCCTGATACATTCTCATATTTAATCATTAAAGGTTGTTATAGGGGGGCTATGAGATTCATCCATTTATCTACATGCAAAATTTTAATGGATTTATTCTTATTTATTTGTATTTTTATTTAGTACAAATAATAATAGTAACAACAGACTTGCGAAAATATGTTTAATCAATAATAATCAATGCCTCTCTTAATCAAACAATTCAGTTGTTTAATAAATACAATTTATATTATACATTTTATTTGTTTTTATCAAGATTTTGTTCAAGTGCAACTATTTTAATTGTAATAACTATTGCCATACACCATATATGTTTGTAATTTTCCAGCTTAAGAGATAAATTTTAAAGACTAAATTACTAATAAGTTAATAATTTATTATTTTTTGTATTATTAATTTTTATTGTAAAAAAAAATTGGCTCAGTATA
>KZ808669.1:138025-151375 GCA_000696205.2 Oncopeltus fasciatus | reverse complement strand
AGAGAAAGAGAGAGAGAGAGAGAGAGAGAGAGAGAGAGAGAGAGAGAGAGAGAAAGAGAGCGAGAGAGAGAGAGAGAGTGAGAGATACGTCTCATGCCCAACGTCCTTTTTGCGTAACTCACAAGTCAGGACATTACGTCATAGAATAACTTGTTTTATGCCTCTTTTTTCTTCACCATAGCCACCTCTCCTCTACTCCCAGGGCAAAGTGAAGTCGAGAATAGGTGTGGCAGGGCTAGCCACTAACCTTTGTCTGAGAGTGTTAGCTTTTGGGAGCCTCAATTGAGGGCAGCACTTCCCTAGTGGGGCTATTTGAAGTGCCTTCAACAATTATCACCCCCTCATTACTGCGAGTGGTTTCCCATCCAATGGATTTGGCATTCCAGTGCCATCAAGCTAGACAGAAACTCTTCAGAGATATTCCCTTTTAACTTGCAAAATTGCTGTTAGAATAGTTTGTCTGGAACCGAACACTTGACCATATATCACTAGTTCAGGATTTTATTTTAACTTTACTGATTAAGCATTCTTAATGACTTTAAAAAAAATATATGTTATAAAACAAGTAAAATTAGTTGATTAGAAAAATTAATTTCAGGGCAAATAAACTTTTTCAAAACATTCAACGATTTATTAGGTGTAAATGGTAAGTTAATACTCGTACTTATTATCTGTGTACTATATTTGTTATAATTTGAAATGATTAATAGACAAAATTTACATTTAGTCAGTCAAATTTTATTATTATTGAATGAAACCTAGCATATGTCTAAAAGATCTTTTTTTTACTTTGCACTTTTTTCTATCAAAACTCAACTGTAATAATAAAAATTTAATAAAAAATTATACCCTTCAGCCCAGAAAATTATGGTTAATTTAAAATTATAAAAATTAATAAGCGTAGAGTATTTAAACTTAACAGTTTATATCCCATCCAACGGTGGATCTGTGAAACCTTATTAAATTTTTTCAAGCCTTTGATTTTATAGTATTTTTTATGGAAGTTTGAATTTGACGACAACAATTTTCGTAAAATTATATCTCATAGTATTTTATTACCAATAAAAAACCTAATCTAAAAGAAGTTTAAGAATTTAATTAAGAAAGTTCACTTATTTATCGCCCAAAAAAACTTAAGAAGTTCAAGGCCACATGTGCAACTACCGATTGCTTAGAGAAAAAAAATTATACGTTACTAATAGAATGGCTTAGTTACTTCTGATGAAATTATCTTTATCTATTTTTAACACACACACACACACACACACAGAAAATAATTTACTAATACTTATGTTTTATAATATTTTTTAACACAACCACGTGGTAGACGATATATAAAAATGTCGTTCACAAAGTTGAGCGGCCGCTTCATAAGACAGGCCTTCTTTCAAGTAATCTTAAGGTGACTAAAATGTCTTAGGCCTTGTGATATTGAAGCATAAAAGTGAGAAATAAAATAAAGTAATATATTTCAGCCCGGAAGGCATATAAAATTATTATAATGTGATGATCTATATTTGCTAATGTTAATTTGGGGAAAAATTATTTTTTCTCTGTCCCCATTTTGTATATAAACGGTTATTATCTTCGAAATATTAAAAATTGTTCGATAAACAATATCAAACTTTATTTGTAAAGAAGTAGAAATAAGTCATAATCTTATCAAATATTTTTTTACGAGGAAAACTTTAAAAAAGATGAATAATTTTTTAAAACCTGAATATTCGATCAAATATTACGTTTTGAAAAATTGAAACATTAAATGACTAAAATTTTAAGCTTTAGCTTACAAATTCAAGAAATAAGATGCAAAAAANTAAAAAGTTTAAGACGTAAAAAAAAAACCACATTTGTACACCAAAGATTAAAATTTTAAATTGTGATTTATCTGTTATTAGATTTTTACAATAAACATATTTTCTACACTGGTTCCACTAATAAAAAGTATTTACAAATCTTTTAAGTAAAAAATTAATACAACCACAGACATTTTTGGGAATCTATGTAATGATAGAAGTTAAACAATTCTTATACTGAGGATACTATTATTTTTTCGTACTTAAGAGATATAATTTTTGTCTGAAATCAACCATTTCCATTTAGACTATTATAAAATCTTCTGCCGTACAAGTCTACAAAAATATAACTACATTGGGTATTTCTTATAAATCACGGCTTTGTAAAACTGAGAGAAAAACCCATAACTAATGCTATACTGAGAAAAAAAAAAATTTTTTTTCATTTATTTATAGCTTATTTTCATTATCAATGTGACAGTTTCCACTGCTCCTTATTCGTGGAATACCAACGCATTTCAACACTCATAATTTCGTGAAAACCTCATACTGTCGGACAATAAAAATTTTTTTTGCCGGCCTGTACTATTTAAAAAAATGTATTCACTTAGCTTGAATAAATTGTACCTCTGACAAAGTAGTTATTACGATTGAGTTTTATGTACACATAAAAGTCTGGTTGAAGGAAATCAAACAAACTTCCAGAATCAATCTTAGTTTCCCCGTCTGGATGGTCGGAGCTGTGTAAGTCTGGAGTGAGGGTGGGGGAAGAGTTGTGTTTTGCAAATGGTTCAGAGGTAAACTTTAAACTGGTATCGAAAGAGTTCCCCTTGCGATCTGTCGCTCGAGTTGGCGCTGTGTCAGTCGCAGTCACTTGTGAACAGGCACTCCGCTTCTTCCCATTCTATTAGGGGGTGGGGGGAGGCTTTCTTGAGGGTGCGCCTATAACTTACCCCTTCTCCAAGCTCTCCCTGCACACGTCTTCCATTCCGTCTTACACTGGCACAGAAATTGGAGAAAATCACTTATTCCACTACAGTATACCGTAAAATACTAAGGGTGTCCCAAAATTAACGCAAGATTTGAATTAAAAAGTTTTTTTATTTTTATTGAATCATAAGGTACATAGAATGGGGTTATTTATAGAATAACACATCGGGCAAATGGCCTCCACAGCTTTTCATGAACATGCGTATTCGTATGTCAAATTTTCCGAAACCATTGCTCATAAATGTGGCTGAATTTTGTTGATGCAGCGTTGAATTTCCTCTTTTAATGTACGGATGGTTTTGGGCTTGTTGACATCGACTTGTGATTTTAAAACAACCCCGTAAAAGGGAATCAAATTGTGTAAAAGGACACGATCTAGGAGGCTAATACTGATCATCGAAACGAGAGAGTACACGATCTGGAATTGTCTCATGCAGTAATTGAATTGCTTCACGGGTTGTGTGGCTTACACATTTGTCCTATATGTTATTCCATAAATAACTCTATTCTATGTACTTTAAGATTTAATAAAAAAATAACAATAAAAATACTAAAACTGTGTTTTCTATTAAATTCAAATCTTGAACTAATTTTGGGACACCCAAATTCAACTGGGCTCACTTGAGACGTCTTCAAAAGAGAGAAATTTACATTTACTTATTAGTCTTAGAATATAAGAGTTAATAAACCATATTTAGTAGCATGGTCCCGAGCTTGTAGGGATGTGAGCGCTCTGAGCAACTAGGGGTTGATCACATCCTCTTATACGATCCTCGCTCGCATACACTTTATTTTTGTATTTTGAGGAGTTTGGGTGACTGGGGGCAATCTTCTCTCTCTCTACAGTTTATAATGAAACCTATAAATTTTGTCTTTAGCGTTTTACTTAGTTTTTATCATGATTCCCAATACTTTGAACTAGTCTTCTTTTTCTGTTTCTCCTTTTTTATTTCTTTATTTATCTTTCTATTCTTAAATAAACTGTCCATTTATTGGTTGGCACGCCTTAAAAAANTGATTTAGGTATGCCAGGGCAGATTTTCTCCCCCATCCTTTGGAAGTGATTTGATCTCCCCCATCAGGTCTGAAATTTAGGCCAAAAGATTGGCAACATTAAAAACGTTTAGGTTAACGAATTAGTTTTTATTTCTTCAAATTTTGACACATAATAATAAGACATAAATAACATGTAAGTTGTACATTACATTAACAGTTCAATTATAAATATTCAAAATCTATGTTGCTTAGGGACTCCCTGAGTTTCCGCAGCTGTTATCTTACGGAATTTTTTATTGATGCCCACGTATTTTCTTTATTTATTTATTTTTATCATACTTGCCTCTTCGACTATTTTGCTTTAACGAAGCAAAATATATTTTTTATTTTATTTACTGTATTTCACACTGTACATCAAAACACGATCATGCATTGACGAAATATTTAAAATTAAAGAAGAAGGGTGCCCCTTCCACCTCACCTAGTATATTTTTCTCGCGCGACAGGTCGTCATTAAAAAGAGCATTAACGATTGTGTGAAATATTTTTCAAGAAAGTGTCAGACAAGAAAGTGTGTATTCAAGTGATCTTAGGGGTTTTTCTGAATCCCATTCATAATTTAATACCACAGGCTGAAAGGGGTTGACTAAAAGATGGAATTTCCGACTAAACAACCGATGAAGAAGGTCATCTGTTAGAGGTCGTTTCTATTTTTTATGTTTATACCATGTTAGCCGTTTATCAAGATCGAAGCCAAAATGTCATATGGAGACCGAAGTTTTAATACTATTAAAAAAAAAGGATAGATTCAGCCCATAATTATTCTATTAAATTCAAAGTTGTTAAACATACATTGAAAATCGAGTGTCATTTAAGTCAATAACTATAAACATCGATTGAATAAAATAGTTTCCCATTTGCTTCGGATTTGTGAATTAATCAGTATATTTTCCCTGTTTTATGTTGCTGAAATTTCCGGTGTCTAAACATACATCTCTTTAAACGATTCCTTCTTTGAGCAGTTCGTTAGCTTAATAAACATTTAATAACAAACAAACATGTGTTGGCAAAGGATGTAGGATGTTCTGGGCGAAAGTAATTTAGTGCAGTTCAGTCTTGTATGAAGCCAAACAGGATTTGTCCCCTTTTTATTCTGCACGAGCCTGGTAGGGAGGGATCGAGAGAGAGAGAGAGAGCGAGTGGGGGGGGGGGGGGGGGGGGGGGGGGGGAGTTAGGGGCGAAGGGAAGATTTGCAGGGGATGGGGGGTCAGTGGAGGACACGAGTGTCCCTCGCCTTGTACGTCCGATGGAGTAAAAAGTTGCTCATTCCTTGTTTACAGGTTTGATTTGGAAGGGCAGTAAACAGGTTGGACGGCCTGAGTGTTTGCTTGCTCTCCTCCCGGCTTTCTGCTTCAATTGATTATCCTTCCTGTTCTCTTCCCTGCTTAATCCTTTAAACTAACATGAATTCCGAACATGACAGTCGACAAGGAAACAAACAGAAAAATATTTGGAATTTCTGTCTCTAAAAATTAACATTGGCTCTATCATAGCTGAAATTAATTTTAAATATTGAATATGAACTAGAATAGAGGTAATCATTGAGCAAACAAATCCGTTCAGGGTTTTCTTTGAAAAACCAGTTATAATTTCTCGTGGAAATATTCTTTTATTGTAAAAGTATNACACGCCTCCTCGCACCGCAACCACCTTCCGGCCAATCAGAGCCCATTCCCGCACAGCTTAAACGTGCCATCTCGCTTCCTAAAGCATCACCCCAAGCTCTTCCATCCGCTTAATGTTTTCCTTCCTTCATGTTCCCCAAGATAATTTGCCGTATTTAGTGAACAAAGAATTTCATTTTTTATTACTCAATCTAAATTTCCCGTGATTTTAAAGATGCAAATCTGTTATATATTAGTTTTCTTTTCCTTTTCAAATCCGAGGGATATTAAATTAATATTGAGAAAGGGATGCTTTCATCATGCGGTTCATGCTGTCCCTTAACAACAACTCACAATTCTCTATTCTACGTCTGTAGGAGTCCAAATCATATTAAATGATATAATCTATATTTTACGAGTATATTCTCCCTTTAAATATTTCTTCCTCAGCACATATACCCGCTGAAATTGATATTTTACAACTATGTAATCGTGGCAATCACAAACATACAAGATGTACACGTGAAATTAATACCTCAGAAAAAAATGTCTATACTCTCATTATTCCTACATTTCTTACCCAGATTTACATGATGAGAGCAAGCAGTGTTTGCTCATTATTCCAATAGGTTTAAGGCAGAGGAAAAAGTACAACACACTGCAGAGAAACTCAAATAAGAGAATTCAGAGTTGTTTTGTTTTTTGTTTTTTTCGAGCCAAGACTTAAATTTATAATGTTTAATTCTTCTTAAAATGTTTTTTTTTTTTTTTACAAAGTTCAAATTTATTCGAAGTGAAATTGTATTTCAAATGATTAAGAATATTAATGGACGACAACAGAAATATAAATACAATTAATATTATATTTGTTAATTGTTATTAAAGGTATACCAGAAGAAGTTTACAACTATATTACTACTACTACTACTACAAGATGACGCTACAACCCGTGGTGGGTCCTGGCCTCCTGTATAAGGCTCCGACATTCGGCTCGGTTAGCTGTTGCTCTTCAATTTTCGGCCCCAACTCATCTAGTGGGCGATGAATTCCTTATCCAGGATTCTTCTTGGCACTTCCTCGGGTCTCGTTCGAGCAATATGGCCAGCCCACCCAAAGCGTCCCGGCTTACACCATCTATGTCATTGAGGAGCTCTGTTATATTTCCTCCTCCAGCCTCCTTTATTTCTTATTGACTCATAAATCGTCCCCTCGAGGATAAGGAGGTGCTGTCTGTCCTCACTGGTTAGGGTCCACGTTGGGGAAACATATGTTAGAACAGGTCATATTAGTGTTTTGTAAAGGTGGGCCTTTGTCTTCCTACTTATGAGCACACTCCTTAACTGCTTCAACATACCAAAATGGCATTGGTTAGATGAAGTGATCTGATGCTTCATTTCAAGTTACATCATTAGTGGCTGTGACCTTAGATTCAAGGTATGTGAACTCCTTCACTCTCTTATAGGTCTGTCATACCTATATCATCATACCTATCCGAAAGCGCTCGCCAACAGATGGTTTGCAGAAACCAATGAAGACGGACAATGGAAGGTATGACAGTTCTATATTCATTGGTTATTCTCTATATTTTTTCATTGGTGGTTCTATTTTTTTGATTATTTCTCTTATAGGTCTCAAAAATCCTATAACCTCTTAGGGAGTCTGTGACTTCCTGTATACTAAAATATTAATTTTGTTTTTGCTCATTTTTTTATATTATGAATGATCATGCTGAGCAAAACTATCTCTTCCTTGATGATTTGAAATTGCAAACAATTTCAAGAGGTCCAAGAAAATGTATGAATTAATGTGTACTAACTAACTTATCAGATACAAGAAATTTGTACATGATGTACAAATAATTCCATGGCAGACCAATTATGAGCTAACAATATTACCACATTTTAATTTTAATTTGATTGGATTAAAATTTTACAAATATTTATAAAATTCCATGTAAATTAAGTATTTAACGCTAAATTTGTCAAAGAGATGCATTTTTCCAATAAACTTGTATTAGATGTTGGATGAATGTAACATGGTGTGCTATTAAGTTGGTTTATTTACAAAAGTTTGAAAAATATTGAAAATGATTATAAAAGCCTCTTCGTATTGGTTTATTTCTTCTTTTCAGGGATATTTTAGAAAAGATTATTCAACAACGATTGACAATAATTTTACTGAGAAATTTTCCATTTCATGTAAGCCGATTTATTATGCCCCTTCCTCAACAATGCGTTATATGAATTTACAACAATAATAGAACATAATAAAAACAAGAAGCATAATCGGGTCCATGAATGAGATCCAGAACAATCCCTTATGTTGGGAATGGCAATTTTATAAAACAACAAAAATAATTGTCCATGAAATATTATGTAGTTGTCGAAGTATTAGTTTTCTTCTAGGGGATCTAAAATATGCTCAGTGAGGATTTAATGATTGATTTGAGTTGTGAAGGTGAGATCCTTGGTAAGGAGAGGAGGCGGGTGATTAGCGAAGTCCTGGATCTGGAAATCCTCGTGTGTCAGGGGATTTAATTCAAGGGATGGTCCGGGGGGTGGGGTGTTGTCCCCCTTGATTAGCCCCGGCTACAGTCTGTTTGCCTTCGCCTCCCTTTCGACCGCTTGTTAGGCGGGCGTAGGTGTCGTTCTCGGCGCTCGGCTGACGAGCTCTGCGTCAACACGCCTCCTCGCACCGCAACCACCTTCCGGCCAATCAGAGCCCATTCCCGCACAGCTTAAACGTGCCATCTCGCTTCCTAAAGCATCACCCCAAGCTCTTCCATCCGCTTAATGTTTTCCTTCCTTCATGTTCCCCAAGATAATTTGCCGTATTTAGTGAACAAAGAATTTCATTTTTTATTACTCAATCTAAATTTCCCGTGATTTTAAAGATGCAAATCTGTTATATATTAGTTTTCTTTTCCTTTTCAAATCCGAGGGATATTAAATTAATATTGAGAAAGGGATGCTTTCATCATGCGGTTCATGCTGTCCCTTAACAACAACTCACAATTCTCTATTCTACGTCTGTAGGAGTCCAAATCCAAGCAGAAATTGAGAAATTAAACATATACATTACATAAAGATTTAATTTTTAATTTGCCTTGTTAATTTAAAAAATATAGTAATATAGCAAGNATTTTTTTGTGGTATTTTAACCCCACGTAATTTTTAACAATTTTTAGTGCAAGGGAACAGAATAAAAAATCTATCTGTCTCAGCCAGAATACGAACCTGGATCTCCTTCTATCCGGGCCGTTAAATTTACCAATTATGCTACCGGGACCAGTTAATATGTTATTAAATTCTCCGCACTAGTGTCGAGAGTCTAACCTCCGAGGCCGACGAATATATCGTCTTATGCTCGGAGGAGCTGACATTGTCAAGCTGTTTAAATGGCTCTCGTTATTTACTTTTAATTTTACTAATTTTTAGTGCAAGGGAACAGAATAAAAAATCTAACTGTCCCAGCCAGGACTCTCGATACTAGTGCGGGGTATTTAATAACTTATCAGACTGGTCCCGGTAGCATAAATGGTATATGTACCGGCCAGGATAATGAGTGGGAATAGAATAAAAAAATTGTAGAGGGAATTTAATGAGATATCTAGCTAGTCCTTGTGGTGTAATGGCTTAACACACCGGCCTGGGTAGCAGGAGATCCAGGTTCGAGTCCTGGCTGGGACAGTTAGATTTTTACCTACTTTAGTTTAAACTGAATTATTTTTCGCGCTCAAATTGTTCGTCATACCTCCCCACCAATAGATTAGGATTAGGATCAGGTTATAGGGCGATCTTTTGAAATTACCTAGACGTCTTTGAGTTATGAGAGAATTATTGTTCGGGTTTGGTCAAGGTTGATCCAAAAAATACAATTTGAAAAAAGTGTATTTTTTATTATTTGCCGACGTATAGGCCTACATTTTAAGCCTTCTTCAGGGCTAGTGTGAAGGAGAGACGATACGTGTTGTCAGTCATGAACATAGGATCCTGGTGACACGACGTCCCTCCTCGCCTTTATGATAATCCTGAAGATGGCTTACAATGTGAGCCGAAACATTGACAGATATAAAACACACAGTAAGCACATAAAATACACTTAAAAGTGTATTTTTTAAGTCAGCACTGACCTAACCCCCTAAAAAATTCTCTATTGATAATCTCTACGGTATTTCTTCAAACTTTCTATTTGAGATTTTGGGCTATATTTTTACCTCTCGTGCAGACACAAGAGCAATGATGGGTAGGGCTATCTAGCTATCCTTATTCTAAACACCCAACGCACAGAGAAATCACCTATCTGCAGGTAAATGCTAAAATTGACCAGGGCGGGATTCGAACAAAGTTTTTTATTTTTCTTATTAAAACTGGAAATAATAATATTAAATGAATTATAAACGTTCTAATCGTTAAAATAGTAATTTAACAAAATGAAGCTATTTGTTATAGGGGCTTAACTGTAACCTTAATAGTAATAATCGCGCTATATTATGATATTAAGCATCAAAATAGCATATATTAATTAAACTATATAATAAAAGAGATGACAGAGAGTGGTTATTACTTCAAATAGGCGAATTGAAAAAGTACTTAAGAAACAAGGTTATCAAGAACAGTTTTTAATAAAACAAGTGATGCTATTAAATAATTATAAAGTGCGGTTGTAAATATTTACATGTTTATATTTAAACTTTAATTATTTTTCCCCAAAGTATTTGTTTATTTTTTTAAATTATTAATTCTATTCTAATTAAATTAATGTTTTGTTTACACTGTCAATAGAGTTGTAGTTTAAAAAAAACAACAAAAAAACCTTTAAAATATATTAATAAAATATGTTATTAAAGGAAAATGGTATTTAAAAATGACAATAAATAAGGGCTCAAAGCAGTGGAGATCATCGGTAGCAAAACTTGTATTACAGGGTATCTGGCAGGGCGCTGCGTTACGCACGTGACCGTTGACCCACCAATATCTGTATCGTTGGATTGTCCGCTGCACTCTGAACCCATCCTCCCCAACGTGAAAGATGTGGCCCTAACACTGTCTGTGCAATCTATCGCTTATGGTATGTCCCCAACGCTCTGTCTAGAAATGAAAAAAAAAAAAATTTCAATTACCCCTAAAATATTTCTTCGCAATCAGGTGATAGATGGCGGTCAGTTCAGGATTCCATATTCTCCTGCCAATTTCATCCTCTAAAGAAACCTATCTCTCTCACTCTCTCTCTCTCTCTCTCTCTCCTTCAAACATCCCCCTATTGCTTTCCTTCAAATCTCTCTCCCTCTCTCTGTGACGTAAGCATATAGTCCTTCTATCATAACATTGTGCATATAACTATTTTCCCATAAAATTTGAGCTATTCATATCTTCTATAGATTCGGAATTTTAGAGCCAATTTTCGCATTCGATTCCTCTTTGAATCGCACTATGATCTGACGCTTGCAGCAGTACTTCCACACAACATCCACTCTCTCTCCCACTCGCCTGGGGACCACCGTCCAGGATTACGCATAGCAAGAAGTCAGAAGCTCTGGCCAAACGAGGACATGTCCCTGAGATACCGTCGGAATCTCCCCGAGAGACTTCCCGCTATCTCAACCTGCATTAATTCAAAGGCTGAATTGCCATTCTCCATTACTACAAATATTTGCATTAAATTTGGGGGCCCAACTTTTTTTTTTTCCCCTTCAAGGTAAGGAAATTAAACACTCAAGAGACCATTTATAGTACTAGCCGATTAATCGCCACCATTAGTGCGGTAATTGCTACACAAACGTTGTTTTAGTCAGTCAGAAGCATGGGAATTTAATCGATATGAAGAATCTTCACGTAATTCCTCTACCTCATCACTCTTCTGACCTCCTTTAGAGCTTCGGAACAGGCAGCACTCCAGAATTTGAGCTCAGTGACTTGAAGAGAGACATTACTCTCTTAAAAACCATTTAAAAAACTAGATAAAATTCAAGTTAAGTCCGCAATATAACTTAAATTTTAAGTTCTGAATAACAGAACTTAATAATGTCTGGATTACTTGAGAGAAACATGGGAATCTACCCTTGAAAAGAAGAATGTATATATAGCAATTCAAAACATTTATGATTCCTTGATAAAGTGATATATAATATAATATAAATTGATATAGAATCATAATCCTAATAATAAAAAAATGATGACAGAAAATGTTTGATAAGTTTTGCGGCTTCGAAAAGTTTATTAGTTCAGGACTCATACTTTCCTTAGAAAGCTCTCATTCAAGCATCATTGTTTATATTAATATATGAAAAAGTTTTACTCAAAAATTCCGAATTCAAATTTATGAATTCTAATAATATACTTAATGCTCAACAATAAATATTGCATTAAAATTCGCTTAACCACAACAAGATCGAGAATCATAAGTTGGAAAATTATCTCTTTTCATTGAAAATATTTGTAATTTCTCTAGTATTTTATTATTTTTTATGCAGTTGTTATTTATATTATTACCCCTAACCCCACGGATTTAAAAAAAAAAAAAAAATTATCCTTGCCAAAATATATAAATTCATAAATCATATCATATAAATGTCATGCGTTAGTTCCATTAAAAGATTCCAGTCTACAGACAAAACCATGAATAATATGCTGTCCTGAGCTTAATGAATGACGTGATGAATTTAAAATTTCAGTTTAAATTCAAAATTCAATGAAGTTGAATCGTATAGCGTTAAGTAGGAAACTTTGGTGATGCAAATTTATGCTAATCGATTCAATTAGATTATTTCTTTCCCTCTATACCACTGAATGTTTCATGCAAATTTGTTTTCGGTTAAAATGCAAAATACCTTGATTATTGACCATCTCCAAAAACATTTTATTGAATATTTTAAATTTTTTCTCCGAAAATTCATATCCCATCATGAAATTCTAGAGACGAAACCAACTCTATCAGTTGACATTTAATAATACGGTTTACGCACCAACATTTTAAATTCATTATTTTAAATTTAATGAGTTGATCTAAAAGTATACTGCCTAATTTAATTGCATACTAAAACGCATTCAGAATAGCGCATAGATATAATTATTTTGAATGGCCTAGTTTCTTTTCCTTGCTGAAAACCTTCTATTTTGAAAATGATTCTTAATAAAGTCCCAGACATGTGTCAATATTACAGGTGACAATGTTCAGGTAGTTCTCACTTTCTTCATACTAAATTTGACCACACATAAGTTCAGGATGTGTGTGATCATGGGCATCATTTGTACTCCTCAAACTAAGGTTACATGCCATGGAAACGAAGTGACAAAGCTCTTACTCGAACTATGATTGTGACAATGTTCAGTTAGTTCTCTCATTCCTCTCACTAATATTCTATCTAATATAAGTCCAGGTTGTGTGCGATCATAGGACGTCTTTGTACCCCTCAAACTAAGGTTACATGCCATGGAAACGAAGTGACAAAGCTCTTACTCGAACTATGATTGTGACAATGTTCAGTTAGTTCTCTCATTCCTCTCACTAATATTCTATCTAATATAAGTCCAGGTTGTGTGCGATCATAGGACGTCTTTGTACCCCTCAAACTAAGGTTACATGCCATGGAAACGAAGTGACAAAGCTCTTACTCGAACTATGATTGTGACAATGTTCAGTTAGTTCTCTCATTCCTCTCACTAATATTCTATCTAATATAAGTCCAGGTTGTGTGCGATCATAGGACGTCTTTGTACCCCTCAAACTAAGGTTACATGCCATGGAAACGAAGTGACAAAGCTCTTACTCGAACTATGATTGTGACAATGTTCAGTTAGTTCTCTCATTCCTCTCACTAATATTCTATCTAATATAAGTCCAGGTTGTGTGCGATCATAGGACGTCTTTGTACCCCTCAAACTAAGGTTACATGCCATGGAAAC